>OX638307.1:5858745-6049960 GCA_951812265.1 Taphrorychus bicolor | reverse complement strand
ATCCACAAAGTAACGGACACTCGTTCAATACAAACAGAGTTTGAGATCAGCCAAAGACCGCAAAGATCCTCCTATCGCACCCGGAGTTTAACGAGTTCCATGCAGCTGTGGCTTGGTATACATTCGCACCACAAAACGCATTGTCAAGACGAGGATTACGGAACACAATAGGAGTTGCAGGCTGGGACAAACACAAAAGTCAGCAGTAGCAGAGCACGCTCTCTACTGCTGACGAGATGGATGTCCTATATCATTCGCATCGTTTCTATCCGATACTAACGAGACAGGCCATTGAGATCTTTAAACATGACAACAATTTCAACAAGAAGGAGGAAATTACGTTTCTAAATGCAGACTGGAAGCGACTTCTACGACATACTTCAAGTGCGCCGAAACCCCGCGCTACCACTTGCCCATCCCAGTCCCTCCACTGCAGCGCGAGGGCGGGAGAATAAATACCACGAAGCTCACCACAGTCGGTAGCAGTCAACGTCGGAAAACACGGGAGATCACTTCGCCCTCTCCCACATCGTTTTTGGTAATGTCTGCCGCCGCTGTAGACGAAACCTCAGGAAGAAATTCATTGGACCAGGGTTTCAAATCCCGTAAAACACTTTAGATTGTATTTTGACCGGTTGTGAAAGCCTTCACAGTCTTATATTTCAAACATAAATAATAACCAGTTTTCCGCAATATTGTCACTTCCCACAGACAAATGGCCGAGATTTCGTACCTATATTGTCTGGGGGCGACGTTTAGCAGAGTATCAGACTCATTTCTCTATCAGGCAGAGGAACCATAGACTAGTTTCGCTCTTATTAGAGCTCATCAGTACGGTATACCTCGAACCTGATAGAATTTTTTTTTTTTTTTTTTCGGGGGGAGCGACCCCGGGGCATTAAAAATCTTCTAAAGACACCGGACAACTACCGCACGACGTTGTCCGGTAGTGTGGGATTCTTACCCACTAAAAAACCCCATGTTTTTACGCTTGGGAATTCCGGCCGATTGCCTATAAATCCCCGATCTGCTGCCGGCAGACTTCTCTGGTTTGCGCTCTTTCCTGTTTTCATATCTCATAGCCTCTCCAGCTTGGCTGGTTTGGCTTGACATATCTTGCGGAAGATGTGGCCCTTCTTCTCGGGCGGTTTTTGCGTCTCTGCTGTCGCTCTACTCTGCAGTTTGATATTACAGTTGGTGCCGTGGCCGCTTCCAGGGTTGCCCTGATGCGGGATCCGGCGCGTAATCGACCAAAGCCCGCAGCAGGTCGTCTAGATCTGCTTCAGCTCGCCGGAATGTCTTCTCGGCTTTGACTCTCATGAAGTCGCGCACTCTTTGCCATTGCAGATTAGCACGAATTTCTTCGTTACCAATGTACAATGGAGCATTCACCGCCATACGGAGGTGAATGTTTTCAACAGCTTCTATCCTTGAGAGGTGGGCCTCCGCCGCGCTCCCCCATGAGGCCGATCCATATGTTAGGATCGGTCGCATGATGGCTTTCAGCAGCAGGAGTTTTCCTCTCACGGGCAGATGGCTTCTTCGGTTGAGCAGGGGGTATAGTGAGGCCATAGCCCCCCTAGCCATAGCAGCGGCGACCCTAACATGGGGGCCCCAGGTCAGCCCTTTGTCCAAGGTTACCCCCAGATAAACGGCTGAGCCTTGCCACGGCACTTCGATTCCATCGATCACAAGTTGATCAGGGATGGCATCGCGACGTCTACCTATCAGGATTGCCTGGCATTTGGTTGGATTAATTTTAATCCTCCAACGTACCAGCCACTCCTGGAGGTCGTCTAACGCATGTTGCAGATTCCGCCGCACGACATCTTTTCTCCGGTGTTTGGATAAAGAGCCGTGTCGTCGGCGTAGAGCGCGAGCGTAGTCCTTGGCGTTCTAGGAATATCGCTCGTGTACAGCGTGTACAGGTGCGGCGACAATACCGACCCTTGGGGGACACCTGCCTCTAGCGCTCTAGGCGCCGACAGGGAGGTTCCGACCCTTACAACGACTGTCCGATCTGTGAGGTAACTGTCGATAAGGTTGGCAAATGTTTGCCGACAAACCTAAGTCACTCAGCTTGTAGATCAGGCCCTCTCGCCAGACCCTATCGAACGCTCGCTCCACATCCAGCAGGACCAACCCAGAGGTTAGTCTGGAGTTCCTGCCTTCAGCGATGCTCTCTACGGTCCTCAGGACCTGCAATTCTGCCGAATGCAGTCCCCGAAAACCGTACTGTTCGACGGGCACGACGTTTAGGCGTGTACACTCGTCTTGGAGTCTCCTCAGGATAATACGTTCCACGACCTTACCAGCCCCACACAGCAATGTGATGGGCCGGTAGTTCTGCGGATATGCCTTATTCTTGCCCCGCTTGTTCAGCATTATCACCACTCCCTGTTTCCACCTCGATAGAAAGTGCCGAAGCCTCAGCGTCGCGTTCGCCACGGCGCAAAGACAGGCTGCACCCCTTCCTAGGCAGGTTTTTCAGCACCTTGTTGAGATGCCGTCCTGCCCCGGAGCCTTTCGTTCCACAAGGGTCCTCAGGACATCCCTGATTTCGCCGGGGCTAACCGGGTCCATCGGGTCCTGCTGACCCCTGGGGTCCTCGCCCCTCAGGTGCCTAACGGTCCTCTCAACCGCTAGAATGTGACGATCATCATCGTCAGGGTGATCATTTAGCCTACACTCTCTTTCGAGTGTTTGGCCAAATGCTTCTGCCTTGTCTTCATCGCTGTACGCCACACCGTTTACGCTGTGTAGCGGTGGTATGGCGTTTGTGTCTCGCCTGAGGCTTTTCTGCAACCGCCAGAGGCCAGACGAGCCCGACTCCAGCTCGCTCAGCTTATCTTCCCAGCATCGGCCGCGGTGTTCCCGCAAGGCTGTTTTCAATCGCTGGCTGCTTTCGTTAAGCAACCTGCGATTGTCCTCTGAGGGGCCGTTGCAGTACAATCTACGCAGCCGTCTCTGTTCCTGAACGAGCACCCGTATATGTTCGGGGGTTTCTCCATATTGACCGCGTGGTTTTTGCACCTCGCGTTCAATTGTGGATAACCTTAGAGCCTGCAGCACGTCCTCCTCGAACGTTTGCACGGCACCCTCCAGTTGGGCCACATCAGCAATAATTGGGACGGTCGCAAGTGCGTTAAAATGCTCTTTAAACCGTTTCCAATTAGTGTGTCTAGAGCGAGTCGTTTTGATTTCGGCATTCGCTTCAAGGGTCAGTTTTATTGGATTGTGATCCGAGGTACCTTCATTCACCGTCACCAACTCCGGCCAGAAGCGGACGTTCCTCAACACCGCGATGTCAAGTACGTCCGGTCTCCCGCCTCCGTTGGGTAGGCATGTCGGTTCCGCGGGCCCCATTACCACTGCCCTAGCAGCGGTCGTCATTTCCAATAACCTAACACCTTGCCTGTTATCAATTGCAGAGTTCCACGAGCGGTGCTTGCAATTGAAGTCGCCAACCAGCACTAGTGCTTGTTGGCCACCCAGGAGAATGTCGAGATCTTCCTGCTGCAGCTTGTCCTGCGGAGGCTTGTACGCCGACGTGACCCTCATCTGACCAAGGCTGGTGCCCACGACGACGGAGATTGCATCAATTTCCGTGTCCTGGACCCCCAGGCAATGGTGTACGATGTCGTCTTTCACCAGAATGGCCACCCCGCCATTATTGGGGTTTCTTTTGTCGTAACGGTACGTGCGGTACCCTCGGAAGTTTACACGAATGTGGCTACCATCTTGGTTTCTTGTAGAGCCAGAATTTCCGGCTCCCTTTCCGCCAAGAGGAGCTCCACCTCGTACTTCCTGGCCCGCAGCCCGTTGACGTTCCAGGACATAATGGTGAGGGACTCGGGGTGTCTAGCATCCATCTCTTGAGCGAAGTGCCTCGCGAATCCATCCTCCCAAGCAGTTCCTTAGCTTGGCTTCGATGGCCTTGATGAGGCCATCGTCCTTCTTGGGGCTCTTGCCCTTTTTGGGTGTCGGGTTTGCGCCCGGCTTTTGGCCCGGCGCCTTACCCTCCGCCTTCTTTCCTTGCTGGGGAGTTTTGGGCCTCGCTTGTGCGCCTTTTGGGGCCTTGGGGCATCCCAGCCAGTTGGCCGGGTGGCCATCTGCCCCACAAAGGACGCACTTCGCATTGCGGGTCCCGTCCGCGGGTTTCGCGAGCGTGCACTCGCGGCCCGCATGGGAACCCGCGCACTTGACACATCGCTCCTCATGGTGGCACTGAGATTGCCCATGACCGTATCGCTGGCAGCGGTAGCATTGGGTGGGCATCTTTTTCTTCTTCTGCACCTCGACTTTCACAGAAAGACCAAGCACCCTCTCTACCTTGAAAATAAGGTTGTCTGTACTTTTAGCCAAAACTAGGGCTAACTGCTGCTTGGTTTTCCTGTTACTCATGCGGAACAGGTCTGCCGCGACGTTCTTTTCGAGGAGCTCCGCCTCCACCGCTTTTAAGTCCACATCCTCAGGCAGACCTCTGATCACCGCGTAGGTGCACTTGTCCTCCGGCAGAGTGTAGGTGTGGAACCTACGCTCTACGGAGGCCAGCACGCGTACCACCTTGCGGTAGTCCTCTACCGTGTCAGGCGCCAACCTGAAGCCCTCTTTGGTGAGGGTGGCCTTCTTAATGTTTGCGCCGGCAACTTTGAGTTGAGCTGTTAGCTCGGTCCACTTATGCCGGCCTTCTACCACCACAGGAGGGATCCTCTGGGCCTTTGCTGCCTCCGCAAAGGACCTAGGCTTTGACTCCTGCGGTAGAGGATCGTCCACCTCCATCCCAGTGACAGGGTCGAGTACGGTCCGCCTTTTAGGCTTCTCGCCACTCGGCCCCGCCTCCGCGGATAGTTCGGTGGCCTTCCTCTTGCCCCCTGCCGCCACCGCTGTCGTCTTTTTTGCCTCCGCAGGTTTCGCCGGCGCAGCCTTCTTCACCGCGCCAGAGTAGCCTGCCGGCTTTCCGCTTGTACTGCTACTGCTACCACCACCAGTACCGCAACCGTTACTTATCCCAGACTTACCTGGTTTGGCCACTACACTCGGCACTACCGAGCACTTTTTGCCGCTCGCTACCGCACTTATGTCCGCGTTTTTCGCGGCATTTGTGTCCAGCTCGCGGCTGCCACGCACTTCCGCCCGGCAGGCGGCCAACTCGGCACGGAGCTTTTCCACCGTGTCGGTAAGGGTGCGAATCAACGCATCCTTCTCCGCCATGGTTTTCAGGAAAACCTCCATTGGGATTGACGCCTCCATCACTTCGGCTCGAGAGGCTTTGCGCTAATGCACTCCGCCTCGTCACTACCGAACTGACCCGAAAGATTCCGACACGCACTTCTCAAGCTTCAGCGCAAGCACTTCAGCCTGACACACCCGAACGCTTCCGAACGCACACGATTTCGCACGACACCAACTACCGACTGACCGACTTGCCAACTCGACCGTTCGCCACCGATGCCCGCACAGAACTGCGTGAACCTGATAGAAAAATAAGTCTGAACGGCAATTGGATCTAAATCTTGCTTAGACGCCTGTACGTATATGTAAGTGGCGCCATCTGACGACTTTTAGATCCAATTGCCGTTCAGACTTATTTTTCTATCAGGTTCGAGGTATACCGTACTGATGAGCTCTAATAAGAGCGAAACTAGTCTATGGTTCCTCTGCCTGATAGAGAAATGAGTCTGATACTCTGCTAAACGTCGCCCCCAGACAATATAGGTACGAAATCTCGGCCATTTGTCTGTGGGAAGTGACAATATTGCGGAAAACTGGTTTTTGGATCGCTTCACAATCATCTCGCATGCCCTAGTGGAAGCACCCGCCGTCGTCAGATGGCGTCACTTACATATACGTACAGGCGTCTAAGCAAGATTTAGATCCAATTGCCGTTCAGACTTATTTTTCTATCAGGTTCGAGGTATACCGTACTGATGAGCTCTAATAAGAGCGAAACTAGTCTATGGTTCCTCTGCCTGATAGAGAAATGAGTCTGATACTCTGCTAAACGTGCCCCCAGACAATATAGGTACGAAATCTCGGCCATTTGTCTGTGGGAAGTGACAATATTGCGGAAAACTGGTTTTTGGATCGCTTCACAATCATCTCGCATGCCCTAGTGGAAGCACCCGCCGTCGTCAGATGGCGCCACTTACATATACGTACAGGCGTCTAAGCAAGATTTAGATCCAATTGCCGTTCAGACTTATTTTTCTATCAGGTTCGAGGTATACCGTACTGATGAGCTCTAATAAGAGCGAAACTAGTCTATGGTTCCTCTGCCTGATAGAGAAATGAGTCTGATACTCTGCTAAACGTCGCCCCCAGACAATATAGGTACGAAATCTCGGCCATTTGTCTGTGGGAAGTGACAATATTGCGGAAAACTGGTTTTTGGATCGCTTCACAATCATCTCGCATGCCCTAGTGGAAGCACCCGCCGTCGTCAGATGGCGCCACTTACATATACGTACAGGCGTCTAAGCAAGATTTAGATCCAATTGCCGTTCAGACTTATTTTTCTATCAGGTTCGAGGTATACCGTACTGATGAGCTCTAATAAGAGCGAAACTAGTCTATGGTTCCTCTGCCTGATAGAGAAATGAGTCTGATACTCTGCTAAACGTCGCCCCCAGACAATATAGGTACGAAATCTCGGCCATTTGTCTGTGGGAAGTGACAATATTGCGGAAAACTGGTTTTTGGATCGCTTCACAATCATCTCGCATGCCCTAGTGGAAGCACCTGCCGTCGTCAGATGGCGCCACTTACATAAATAATAACATTATTTACAACGAGTTTTGACTTTATTCTTAATGGAACGCAATCATAAAACACATATTCAAATGTTTCTTTTTGATTGAAACTCTTTATACAATGTATCCGATTTAGCATGATGTATAACATATGACCGTTAAATATAAGCCATTCACTTTTTATTGTCCTCAAGTAGGCTTTGGGAATTTGACACTACGTGCGATTTTAATTGTCAACAATTTCGTTGTGTTGCCACCAGCGCCACCCAAGATTTTCCCTAAAGCGTTCTTAAACAGTTGTTGGATTAGTGGTTGATGCACCTATTATTGTTTCTAAATTCAACTTAAAATTGTGGTTGAAAGCATCATAAATCCATCTTTCCACCATACCCAAAAGTTGGTGCTGCCGGTTAATTTCAGTTGGAGTAACATTTCTAACCTCAAAAAAAGTCCAGCAGCATTTCTGCATTTATGCTTCTCTAAAAATTTTCTTAAGTATAGAAGTAAAGAAAGCTTAGGTGTCTATTTATCAGCATAATATGACGGATGAGTGCTCTGAGGCAAGTGGCCTCGTAATCGTGAACATAACAGGTGTTGAAGGAGAGGTATATAAAACAAGCCTCTTTCGAGAGGAAATAGAAGCAATTTCAAGAGGTTAGTAAAAGCATTTAAAAGCTAAACAGATTTCCTATTGCTTTTAAAAAACAACTGACACACATATAGTTCTTATTCACTTATTATTGTCATCAAGTAACTTTTGAAAATTGGACTTTGAAATTTTTTTCCTATCTAATCAACATGTGCTGAAACATATAAAAAAATGAAGATTTCAAAGATAACTTGACATTAATACGTGAATGAGATATACCTTCAACTGAAAGTTCTATACATTTTAGACACAGAAAAATATAATTCCCTTTTAAAAAGACTCAAACAAACAAACAAAGATGAAAAGAGCAATCAAACAACTTCTGCCACTCTAGTATCCACAAAAAATATAAATGAAATAGGTCTTCAAAGTAGCAAATGGAATGAGCAATCTGTCAAGCTACTGATAAGTTTGAGACTAGACATGGAATCTCGTTTTATGTGCCACAGTGCAAGAAAATTAAACTGTGGAGTGAAATTAGTGACACAATGAAACAAAACGTATTTTTATTTTCGTCCAATGATTGTCATATGAAGTATATAAAATTATTAGAAACGTACAGAAACAACAAAGAGAAACGTTTAAAGTCGACGGGAGAGAGCACCATAAAATGGGATCATTTTGAGGCATTTGACAGCGTTTTAGGGGGAAAGTCCTCAATTATCCCTACCCCAGAGTTATTGCTTCAAGACACAATTGAAGAAGAGGTAAAAAATAATACTGATTCTGAAGGTGATAAGGTAAGTTTTTAAATGATATATAATGTATGGATTACCTTCTCAAATTGTTAAAATTATTGTAAATTAGTATATACTCAATTTGAATAAGTGTGTATGCATAAAAGCTCTAATTCTAATATTATACTATATTTTAGAATGATGGTAAACATACCCCAAAAAGAAAAAGGCAACCTGAAAGTATGGAAAAGATGTCAGTAGAACAATACTTGTTTTTAAAGAATAAAAGAGCGACAGAGAAGGCCTTCATTGAGAAACAAAAATGGGAGGAGGAAAAAAACTAAAAGAAGCAGAAATAGATGCAATGAGAGAGTTGGCAAAAGCCATCAGCTTACAATTCCATTCATCTCAAACTTTTAAGTAACTATTAGGCCATTTTCACATGATGTTATTACCATATCATTTATAGTGCACGATAAATGATGGCAATATGATACTTCAATTTTAAATACTACGATATTTTGATACAAATATCGCGAGCACTATAAATGCTATGGGAATGGGGTTGTTTGAAAACTCCCTATAACAAGGTCACATTTTATGCAATTTTTGTTAATTAAAACCGAGATTAAAACTTTTCCCAATGTTTACTCTCTTCAATGAAAAGTAGTAGATAAAGATAAACTTCATTACCATATTCAAGCATTACATTTTTTATTTTATAGACAGAAAGACAATTTAGTGTCCTCCTTAACTAAGTTTGGTTATAAGAATTTTTGAAAGTACAAAAAAATAAAGTCTGCTTACAACTGTGTCATCAAATAATTTCTTTAAGCTTTAGCTTCATTATTATCCCTTCTTTCTAAATTTTCAAGTTCTAAATCCTGATTGTCTCTATCAATATTCTCCTCAATCACAAAGTCAGATGAAATTTCTTTCCTTAAACACACATTGTGTAAAACACAAGCAGCAGCAATGACATATTTACCATATTTCTTTTCTACAATATTTAAGTACTTTAATCTACGCCAAATTCCTTCCAATCTTCCAAATGCTTGTTCAATGACTACTCTGCTACTACTTAATACTAAATTAATTTTTTTTTGTTGTGCACTTAAAATTCCATTATCTTTGAATGGCACCATCAAAAAAACCTCTAAAGGATATGCTGTGTCTCCTAAAAAATGAAATTCCTTTGGCAAGATATTATGCTTTAGTTTCTCACAAAGAGGTGAATTCCGCCATACTCGAGCATCATGTGCTGATCCAGGCCATCAGTATATATATATATATATCTATAAATTCCAATCTTGCATTGCATACACCTTGAAATTAAAAGTTACTTTTGATAAGGTTTGAGTGCATGTGGCTTTTTTAAGCATTAGTTGAAGTTAATCATACAAACTATAGTTATGAAAAATTTACTTACCTGCAGTATAATCGAATGTACCCCTTTTCGGTTGTAAAAGGAATCATCACCTCTTTTTTCAAGAATTTGTATGTGACACCCATCAACACACCCAACTACATTTGGAAAACTTTGCCGGCCTCTTAGCTCTTGAAACTCCTTTACAGCTTCTTGAATATTTTCGGGCCATCTAATATATTGTTGCGAACTCAGGGTTCAATAATTCCAGTGTATTATCGCTTCGTACTTTAGCTTACTTATAGCTCGCTTAAAATAAGACTACTCTTAACCGCGCGCTCTATGCGCCTTTTATACACAATCCTAAAATTACAGAAAAACCTAGAAAGTTCTTGATACGAATTCTTGAATAATCTCACATTAAAAAAAGGTTGTAAACAACTGCCTTCTAGATAAACAGAGCAATAAATCACTCGTGTCAGCCATGACGCAGCGCGGATAGGTCACGAAGCTCCACCAACCACACACGCAATGCCCCGCCTCCCATGCGGCGTCGCTGCGAATCGTAACATTGCCCTCCTCCTAAGGCTGTTCGTCCCGAACAGATAGAGTTCCATGGTATCGTGCTAATCGATCCAAATGAACGACCTTCATCTTTGACCTGGGGGTCCGCTGGATCCTATACACCACGTCATTAATCTTCTTTATAATTGTATAAGGTCCTTCCCAATTTTGGCAAAATTTAGGCGACTTCCCCACCTTTCGCCGCGGATTGTATAGCCACATCAAATCACCATCCTGGAAGCCGCGGGAGTTAGCTAGTAAGTCATATCTTGCTTTGGCTCGATCACTGGATATCCGCAGTTTATTCCTGACTTGTTCATGAACATTGTTCAGCCTCTCCTTAAGCTCCTCCACAAAATTCTCAGAGCTGAGCGACTCTTTTTCTGGTGTTCCATACATCAAATCCGCAGGAAGCCTCATTTCCCTTCCGAACATTACTCTCGCCGGAGTATAACCAGTGGCTTCATACGTAGAGCCTCGATATGCCATCAACATGAGAGTTAGATGTTGGTCCCAATCACGCTGATGATCTGCCACCATTTTAGACAGGTAATGTTCCATGGTCCGATTAAATCTCTCTACCATCCCATCCGACTGTGGATGCAAAGGAGTTGTCCTAGTCTTGCGAATTCCGAGAAGTTCCATGACCTTCTGGAAAACAGCCGATTCAAAATTTCGGCCCTGATCAGAATGAAGTTCGAGAGGGACTCCAAATCTGCAGAACATTTCATTTACTAGCACCGTTGCCACAGTCGTTGCTTCTTGATTAGGCAGGGCGTATGCTTCAGTTCACTTAGTGAAGTAATCCATGGCGACCAAGATGTATTTATTGCCCGACTCAGTCTGAGGAAACGGTCCCGCGACATCAATTGCTACCCTCTCGAATGGAGCACCTACAGTGTACTGCACATTCGGCCGCGTGATCTTGTTCGAGGTCCTTTTGTGGCACAACAAACTTCGCACTTGCGGCACCAAGATTCGACGTCTTCATGATAATTCACCCAGTAGAACCGCTCTTTAATCTTGGTCAAGGTTTTATTGGCCCCAAAATGACCTCCACTGATTCCGCCGTGCATTTCCTCTAGTACATCAGATTTTCTGCTACCAGGAACAACCAACTGACTGACCACGGTCTTGCCATCCGGACTCTCCCACGCTCTCTTTAGTAATCCATTTTCTATTCTAAGTTAGTGCCACTGTGCCCAGAGCGCCTTCAGGTTGGGACTTTTACCAGCAATTTCTTGCCATTCTGGTCTCTTCTCATCAGTCTTTGCCATGAGTATCGGTCCAATATCTGGATCATTCAGTTGTTCTTCTCGAAGTGTCTGTGTGGTCCAGCCATCGTTTCTTTCTACCGACGTTCTCCTTACAGAAGGATGTCCTTCACGTTGCTGAGTTCTTCGACAATGCTGACTATCTTCTTTACATGGTCGTCTAGATAATGCATAGGCATTTCCGTGAGACTTTCCTGGTCGATGTTCAGTTTGGGTCTTCTGTCCTTTAATGCGTCCGGTCTCTGTAGCACTTTTGCCACCAAAATTATTGGCTTGACTTGATTGATTGACTTGACTGATCCTGGGGGTCTTAACGGGCTCGGTCAACTGCCCCCTTACATTGACCGGAATTGCTTTTTCCTGGAATCTAAGTCGTTCTTGGTTGCCGCTCGGTCTTCTAAACAACGGCGACGGACTTCTTGCCCTATGACGGCAGTTACTCTTGACGTGACCCAGTTTACCGTAGTTAAAACATTTTATGCCCCGATTGCCTGTTGATCGGGGAGTTCTTTCTAACAGGGCTTGCATATTGACTGCCATATCCTTCATCGCTTTATGTAAACTGGCCATGGATTCAACCATAGACGTATTCTTCTTGTCACCGCAAGTTGCCACTCTTAAACTTGCAGAAGAACTAGATGACACTCGTGACGCCTCGAATTCCAGGGTCCGAACTAGTGCCTCGCTGATATTCCTGGGCCTTATTAGACGTAAGTGATATCTCATATCACTATCGCGAACTCCCTCAATGAACCTTTCGGCGGAAAATTGCGTTTGAAAACATTCAGGGGCTGATGGGTATGCCAGGTGAATTAGTCTGTCTATGTCTGTTTTTAACTGGCGTGAACAACACTGTTTCAACAGTTTTATCAATGACATCATACACCACACCTTCTTGTTGACTTTAAAAATGCACGTATTTTTATCTTATCTTCTCAACCTGTGCTAAAAGGACATGGGTATAAAAAATGAAGGTTTCAAAGGTAACTAGATGACATAAATAAGTGGATGGGTAATATACGAAGTCGCTTTGAATTCGAAAATGTTGCACTATCATAATATTATACACCTAATGCAATTGGGGAAGACTCGCACAAAAAAGGAACAAAAATATCTTAGGCGCTGCTAATTTTTTTTGTTAGTTGGTCGCCGGTATATGTACAGGGACATTATTTTAAGTGTCTCACCCAACTTGCTCCTTTCCTATTCCGATTTGAAAAAAGTTTATTCGCGCTTCCTACATCGGCCACGAGAGGACGCCAAATCTTGATTTAGAAAATGTTTTATGTATACGTCAAATATGACAGTTGTGACGTAAGGTTGATTTTTCTTAAATGGAATGATACATAATTTTTATGCCAAATCGATAGAGCCGAAGAAGCTAATTTAAAAAAACACTTCTATAATATACCTAACGTCAATGGTTTCCGATATACAGGGCGACAAAGTCACGAGCACTCACAAGCAAATGACACTGTTCTCTCATAGAGTTCGTTAATAATCGAATTTTCTATAATTTTTCTTACTCTTTGACCATCGTAGAATTAGTATTACACGTCATTTCAATTGTTTTAATCACTTTAGAAAATTCATTGTTGTGTCGCATAATGTAACAGGACTTGTCGATGTCGAGACAGCACTGAACATGGCTTGAAGAAGGCTGGAAATATACAAAAGAAGCGATATGGAAATCTTCTGAATATTTAAGTTGTCCTATTTACTAGCAGTAGTTCCTGAGTGAATAAGACAAATGTCAATAAGTTCTCTCATGCCAACGAGAGAGCAGCTTGGATTACTGTGTAGGTCTGAGCCGCTACCTGGAGGCCTATTCTGTAAATGTGACACCCTCACATCAAAAATGGATGTCGAGAAAGAAAACAATAGTTTGTATAAAATATTTAAAAATGTATTGTGAACTTCTTCTAACAAATAATATACATAAAAAAAAATGTTAGACTGCCGGTATAAATATAAACTTTAGAAAAGATAACAATTATTTCAATCAAGAAAATGGTAACCAATACAAATATATGTATAATACAAAGTAATTTAAAGTTAAAATATGGCTCGCTTGATCAAATATTCAAACTTATCCTTACGAAACAACAGCAATAAGTAATGTGCCGCGTAAGTTAATGACAATAAAAAATTGAGTCATAACGTCAATTTAAAATATGGTCTCTTACTTAATATTAAATGTAACATTCCTAGTAAGAAACCAAATTAATAAAATAATTATTTCTCTAAGTACTCGTATAATTAAATTCGTATTTTCTTGAAGTAACCGGCCGTAAGCTAAAAATGTCGTTCTTCAATGCAGACGTAAATCTTTTATTAGCCTAACTACAGCTACCAACTTGAACTAAATATAGCTAGTTGGAGTGTGAATTACACTTTCATTAGTGTTAAATTTAAATTTCCAAATCCAATAAGAATAAGTTTGAATTGTTCATTCAGTTTTACCTAAAGTCCGAATTTGCAATAAACTTTTAGTAGCACAAATCATAATCACTGGTAAAAAATATAAATACATCTAATATACAGACAATAATCATAGATTTACTAAATTTACATATTACTAATTTGATATTAATAGTCCATACAAAAGTGTATATTACAGACCTTTTCAATTTTACACTTATTGCTTGCTTTGATACCATCATTTAATGTCAAGCAACGCTTTAACACCGATAAGACTACATTGAATAAAATGAAATATAAACACTTATATAAAAGCTACTATACAATACTCTATATGTATAAATGTCGTTATGTGTAAAATGGTGATGATTTGAGTCTTTTTTTCTAATTATTGTGTATTTTAAATTGTCATTTGCGATTTCCCGCTCTGTACTACTTTATTTCATTTTATAGTCTAATACAAAGTGGCATATAATCTAGATAGCATTACTCCAGTTTGCTTGATCTGCTGTTTGATTTTTATGGACCTTAAAATAAATTTCTCGGAGCACTATCTTTATTAAATTTCCTTACACAACGTTTCGAGCAGTACTATCTCTGCAGGTTATCAAATGTTAAAGCGAGACTACTCCAGAGACTACTCGCTTATACAAAGTGTCAAAATAGGAAATAAACCCCAGTTTTTAATATATAAATAAGAGAAGATTTTATTAGTATGATAACTTAACTAGCAATCGACCCTTTCCTCATTGATGCCAAAAATAAGAACATTATAATACATTTGAAAGCTTTCAATACCCAAGGGAACGTCAAATAAGTTCCGATTTCCGACGATCTAGAATCATTTTTATTATTTATAGGAATAAAGCCATAGTCACAGAGTTCAGTAGAGTGCGCGTTTAGTGGAGAGCTTCGCCAGCTGGCCATCGATGCCCAACTTTTGACCACATTCACGAAAAAAAAAAACAAAATAATAAGAAAAATATTGATGATAAAAGTTGGGTCATTTAGCTGTCCACTGACCAATTTTCAACCACCGCGTCAATGAAACCCCTTTGAAAATAAGAAAAATTAAGAACTACACATGTCAGTGAGGATTGTTTTCAAGTAGTTTATGATTCCTAGTCGGATCATAGAAAAACCATAAGTTGCCCCCCCCCCCCTCAACCAATCTTAATCATAAACAGAGTTAAAATAATTGAGGAGAGGATCATTGGATTAGCAAACTACGGCTTTTCCATAAAAACAGATCTTTTTCAAACGGTCAAAACTTGTGAAAAGATAGGAAGCCGGTCAAAAAAATGCTTTAAAATTTCTTGAAAAGGTGAACAGACAAGAAAGTATTAGAGTGTGGTTCCTCCACTTGAAAGAATGTTTTGTAGCTATTAGAAGTAACGACATTTTAAGCGACTCCAAGAAAATCACGTACCGAGACGAAGACGGATTTCCCCTCTGTCCTAAAAACAGGAGAGTGCTGACTCCCACAAACTTTATGTACGGTAAAAAAGGGAAACGAGAAATGTGCCGATAGTATTTACAGGAAGCGGCAAAATACGTTCTCTTTTCATTCACTTCTCATATGTTAAGCCACCAAAAGTGCGTATTGATAACATGCCATCTAACTAGGTGTAACCAAAAACGTAACCAAGGACTAGGTTACGCAAAATAAATTAAAAAGACCCATCGTGCTACTAATAGCACGATGCTGTAGTATATGGTCTAAACCATATACTACAGCACTAAGCAATTTAGCGAATTATGTGACAAGAACGGCATTATTTTATATGCTTTGCCCCCGAACACCAACTACATTCTACAATCAGCAGGAAAATAGAATGGAAGAAAACGGTTATAAGTGGCAGACTCTTTCATAAAATTATCGTTCAGTGACAAAAATTAGTTTTTGCGAACCAATTAAAGAAAACTTAGAAATACTGCTAAGGAAAACTTTCAAAATGGTTTCAGACAATTGGGATTATGGATGGACCTCAACAAGTGTATAAAACGTGTTGGAAAATCAGTTGGCTTCTCAAATAGGATCAGAGGCACTCAAGACTTTTGAATTAGAATGTGCCAAGAAAACGTTTAGGAAAATAAACCGTTGTATAAACAGTGAAGTTATTACGCAAGAATTAAATCCGTTGGATGACCTTAATAATCCCGGTAGGTCCAGAAACTTGCTAAGATCCATCTTCCCAATGCATTAAATCCAAACAACTCTAGTCGTATTTCAATCAACAAATATTCCTGAAGGAGGTGCCTAAGAGCGATTATTTATCCAAGTGAAGCTAAACCTTGAACTAACCTGAATTGAACAACACCGAATCTAGTTAGTCGAAAAGTAAAAAGACACAATATATTAAAAATTTTACAGAGAAAATAACTTTTTTTTTTTAATTCTTTAGGTAAAATGACGAAGAGTGAGAATATTTCCTGTAGAACAAGTATTTGAAGATTTTATAGAAGAGGGAATGAAAGGAACCGAAATGGAGCAAAATACAGCAGTGGAACATCATGATATTAAAAATAGTACGGAATACTAAAAATTATGTAATTGCTTGCATGTTTAAACGTTTTGAAAATAAGAATTTTTCTTGAATGGTCGAAAACGTGCGCAATTACCGTTATGTACCCCATCGCCGTCCTTTATTTGACACCCTCTCCACCGCCAATGCCGTCATTTTAGCCATTAGAAAAATATCTGGCACGATGCAGGTTCTAGGTGGTTACATGATGAAGTGGGAGGATAGTAAAACGTTCCGAAGTAAATAGTAACTCTATTACTATTCTAATGAAGTTATTTGTATTAAAGACAAGACATAATAAAAATGTGTATCTCTGGTGTCTGGGGGTGTAAGGGGTGAAGGTCCAATATGCCAACCCAAACGTCAACCTCACCTACCCGAGTGATAACAATAATGTTATCCGGTGCACCCTGTTAGATAACTGACGAGGCTCTGACGACCGAATGATTGCCGGAATAAGCAATCCACCTCTAACTTGTCAACGGCTACGGGCGGAGGAACAAGTAGAGGAAAGGGCACTCTCTTGTCCTGAGGCTGAGAAATCGGCCTCAAAGGCGGATGAATTACTAACAGTAATCAACGGCACGAGAATGTAGAAGGCAATGGAAAACCACTACATTAAAGGTTCATGGAACATTCCTAGAAAAGACATGGCAAGCTCATATACATATAAGGCCCCTAGTCCGCGGCAGACCTTAGATGGTCAAGGGGTGCTAAGAATCCCCGCGTCTCAAGCTAGGAACCACCCGAAAGTGGAAACGTACAGAAAAAAGAATATAAATACTTTGAAGAAGGGCAATACACCTCTAAAAATTGGTACATGGAATGCCAGATCACTTTATGCAGCAGGAAAAACACACAACATAATTGCAGAGATGAAAAGAATGAGTGTACACGTCCTCGGAGTCAGCAAAGTCAGGTGGCCCGGAACAGGAAAAATAAATATAGAAGATAATACAATGTATCACAGTGGGAATGATGACCCGCAACATTACAACGGAGTTGCAATTATAATAGATAACAAAAATAATAAGTCTGTCAAATCATTTGTACCACTATCAGATAGAGTCGCACTATTACAACTAAAAGCCCATCCTAGAGATATCAATATTGTCCAGGTATACGCCCCCACAACAGAAAGCCATGAAAATGACATACTCAGGTTCTATTCAGAAATCAAACAGTTGTTGAAGTTGACAAAAAAGAATGAAGTCAATATCATTATGGGAGATCTTAATGCCAAAGTAGGAGAGGGGAGAGTGGATGGCATAATTGGAAATTGGGGTTTGGGTGAAAGAAACGAACGAGGCGATCTATTGGTGGAATTCTGCCAAGAAGAAAATTTTGTTGTGACAAATACGTGTTTCAAATTGCCAAAGCGAAGGCTATACACATGGAAGTCCCCCGGAGACACTAAGACTAACATAATTAGAAATCAAATTGATTACATATTAATTATACCCTGGAGCCGATGTCGGATCCGATCATAACCCTGTCGTGGGAACAATATTCATAAGACTAAAGAAGATCAAGCATCATATACAACGAAGACCCGATTTCGAAAAACTTAAACATCCAGAAATCTGTACAGAAATCACTGAACAACTAAACGTAGCAATTAAAAGAACAATAACGCAACAAGAACAACCGATAGAAGAATCATGGAGTTCTCTAGAACACGCAATTAACCAAATACAAACAGAAAAACTTAGTAAAGAACCAACAGCAGCAAAGAAACCCTGGATGAGCAATGAAATTCTAGACCTAATGGAAACTCGCAGGAAATATAAGAACATAAACATCGACAAATATAAAGAAACCCAAACCAACATTCAAAAATGAGTCAGACACGCAAAGGAGAAGTGGATGAACGATCGATGTCAAGAATTAGAAGAACTACAAAAGAAACACGACCAGTTTAATATATACAAAAAAGTTAAAGAAATCACAGGAATAAGAAGGAAAGCCCAACAAACCAACTTCCTTAAAACAGAAAACAGTGAAATAATTACAGACCAGGAAGAAATAAAAGAAGAGTGGTCAGGATATATTCGAGAAATGTGTGATGATGAAAGGATAGAACCGGAACTAGAACGCGACAATGATTTGACATTAAATATCTTACCATCCGAAGTAAACGCAGCAATAAAAACAGCTAAAAGTGGAAAAGCTGCAGGACCAGACAATGTATACACAGAAATGCTAAAATTGCTGGACCAAGAAAATCTCCAACGACTCACCGACCTCTTTAATAAAATCTACAGTTCAGGAACGTACCCCCGTGATTGGCTCAAGTCAGTGTTCATACCGATTCCCAAGAAAAACACATCAAGAAAGTGCTCCGATTTCAGATTAATTAGCTTAATGAGCAATACTTTGAAAATTATGTTAAAAATATTACATCGACGTATCTACTTGAAATGCCAACAAAATATAAGCACCGAACAATTTGGGTTTAGATTAGGACTGGGATTACGGGAAGCACTTTTCGGATTAACGGTTCTACTCGAAAAGTGTAGAGATCAAAGAAAAGACGTGTATTTGTGTTTCATTGACTACGAAAAGGCGTTCGATCGCATCAAGCATCCAACACTGTTACAACTGCTCCAAAAACAGGGTCTAGACTACGAAGACATAAGGCTTATAAAAAATTTATATTGGGAACAGAGGGGGTTTGTTCGGTTTGGTGACACCGTATCGTCAGAGATACCGATAAGAAGGGGAGTACGACAGGGCTGTGTTCTCTCGCCTCTTTTATTTAACATTTACTCCGAGTGCATATTTCAACAAGCGTTGGAGGACTGTGAAATTGGCATAAAGGTGAACGGTAAAATACTTAACATACGCTACGCAGATGACACTGTCATCTTCGCAGACACTTCAGAAGGCTTACAGGAGCTGGTAGACAAGATTGTGAAATCAGGTGACCAACACGGCCTGAAAATAAATACAGCAAAAACCAAAACGATGGTCGTCAGCAGAAATCAAAATCTACAAGCCAATATACGAATATATGGTACTCCAATAGAAGAAGTGAGAAAATTCAGGTATCTCGGTTGCTGGGTTACCCAAAACCTGGATCCAGAGACCGATATTCGAGCTCGAATTGAAAACGCAAGAGCCACGTTCGTGAGAATGAAGACATTTCTAACGAATACCACCCTGTCGCTCGATGCTCGATACCGTTTCGTGAAGTCATATATTTATTCTGTCCTCTTGTATGGCACGGAATCCTGGACAATGGGAAAGAGGATGATGCAGCGATTGGAGGCATTTGAAATGTGGATCTTCCGCAGACTTTTGAAGATACCATGGACCCGAAGAATAACAAATGAAAATGTTATAAGAATGATGGGAACAGACAGGGAACTTTTACAACATGTGAAACAGCGCAAAACTGGTTATCTGGGACATGTATACAGAGGAGAAAAATATCAACTTTTGAGACCGCTTATGGAGGGAAAGATAGAGGACCGAAGAGGACTCGGAAGACGAAAATGCTCATGGCTTAAAAATATAAGAGAGTGGACAGGATTAGACACATGCACCCTATTGAGAGCAGCAAGAAATAGAGAGGAGTTTGCTGGTATTGTCGCCAACCTTCAGTAATGAAGAAGGCACTTGAAGAAGAGAAGAAGTATCTCTCAAAAATAACTAAACCTGTTGATTTTAGTTACATTGGAACGTGTATGCTAAAAATACGACAGATGAACCAGGAGAAGAAATACGAGCTTCCAAATTGAAGAAAAAAGATCCGGAAGAACACGGTGTTCAAAATGCGCAAGAAAAAGAAATGGAAATGATCAAACTGAAGAAATATCAACAAAATATTGAAAATCGAAAAATAAGAATACAAAAAAAATACCTGAAGGAAAGAATCCAGTAAAACCGAGTACATATTAAGAATCCACGAGGAGAAGAAATGATCCAAACTGAATGGCCACATATGAATTTCAAAAATGACAACAAGTTGACATTAATATTTCTTAAGACTGTGAGGGCTTTCACGGCCGGTCAAAATACAATCTAAAGTGTTTTCCGGGCTTTGAAGCCGTGGTCCAATGGAATTTCTCCCTGACGCTTGATTGCTTCGACGACGGCGAAGTGATTCCCCGTGCTTCCCGATGTTGACTGATTCGACTGTGGTGAGCTCCGTGGTATTTATTCCCCCACCGTCGCGCAGCAGTGGAGGGACTGGTGTGGGGGAATTGGTGGTGCGCAGTTTCGGCGCACTTTAAGTATGTTGTAGAACTCGCTTCCAGTCTTTTTTGGAAACGTAATTTCCTCCTTCCTTTTGAAATTGTTGTAGTGTTTAAAGACCTCAATGGCTTCCCTCGTTAGTAAAGGAATGTAGGAATGTAGACCGCCAGGAAGGAACAACGGGAAAAGATGAAGAAGAGCGCGGATGGACTAGTCTATCAAACATCCACAAAATAATGGACAGGATCTGCAGGCTACTCGAAAAGCACAATATTAAAACTGGCTTTAAACTCACTCGCACAATACAACAGGATTACGGAATACAAGAGGAGTTGCAGGCTGGGACAAACACAAAAGTCAGCATAGCAGAGCACGCTCTCTCCGAACGTCACGACGTCCTTTTCAAAGAGGTGGATACCTTATGACAATCGCAGCGTTTCTATCCGAGACTAACGACAGAGGCCATTGAACACGACAACAGTTTCAACAGGAAGGAGGAAATTACGTTTCTAAATGCAGACTGAACGCGAGTTCTACGACATACTTCAAGTGCGCCGAAACCCCGCGCCCACGGCGGGGGAATAAATACCACGGAACTCACCACAGTCGAATCAGTTAACGTTGATAAGCACGGGAGATCACTTCCCCATTGCCTCAGATGTCTGTCGCAGCTGTAGACGAAACGTCAGGAAGGAACTCCATTGGACCGCGGCTTCAAAGCCCGGAAAACACTTTAGATTGTATAAATATTTCGGCCTGGTATTTTTAACTACAACGTACTCAACTAATCAATCCAAGGGGTCAACCACTAGTGGGAATCAATGTACACTTTCTGGGAATATCTAGGGAATACGTAGGAATACTTGGGAATACCTGGGAATACTTTGGAATTACCTAGGAATGCATGGAAATACTTTAGGAATAAGTGGGAATATCTGGGAATACCGAAGGGAATACTTGACAGACATTGGTTATTTATTCATTATGCCTTCTGTGTGCGGCAAACAAAAAAGAGTTTTCTACTCAGTTTTCTATGTGTTTTGGTGTATTGAATTAAAAAAAATTTCACAGTAAGTACCTATTCCCTAGGTATTTATAAGATTTAGGTACGTAAGGATTTACAATATACATATTTAAAACAACAAATCTGCAGAAATCGTTAAAATCTTGAAACTTATGGGCTGCTGACTGCAGGGCTGACTGGATGATTAGTAGAAATTAAATAATAAAACAAAATCTATATTATCAACCAAAGAAGGCTTTTATTATTGTTCGGTATAAAAAAGTATCAAGAAATTCTTTGATTGATGTTATGTTCTTATTTTCAACTCTACGGCAATAGAATTAAATAATTGGGAACACTTGCAGGTTAGGTTAGGTACCAATTGATACATTCAAAACACGATTCAGTTGTCGAGCACGTGCCGTAGCGCGCAGTTTGAACACAGTATATATCACAGTATAGAGAATATCTACCAGTAACGTCACTCTCGGAAAGATCCAAAAAAATTCCGAGTTCAAAAGCGTTTTGACGCCGTCTGCGATGGTGGCGTAAAGTGGCCAAACTTTTGTTTACTTTAGCCGAAATCTTAGGCGAAGTAAGAGGGGAAGAATGGTTGTGGAGGAGCGGTCACGTGATAGAGTGACGCTAGTGTTAGATATTCCTTATACTGTGGTTTGAGGACGCACCTAAGAGCAGGGGAAGCACGGGACCCAAACAATTTATTTACAACAAAAATACAGGGTGATTCAAAAGTACTTTGACAAACTTCAGGAGGTGATTGCTGGCATTATTTTAAGAAGAAAAGCTCTAATAAACGAGGGTCCTTAAGAGCATCGTTACAAAGATACAGGGTGTTAAAGTTTTATAAAAAAAAATAATAATAATATCTCCTAAACAGCTTGAAAGTTTTTAATAAAATTTTACAGATGTCAATAGCTAGCGAGTAGGCATGTTTCTGTTAAACGAAATTTTTTTTGTTCCACAAGCGGCGCGCGCGTACTGCAATGACGCTTCATCTTTTTGAAGAAAAGCATGGTACGCCACTGGTCTATCAAAAAATAAATTCTACCCTTTTGTTCTCTGTTCAATTCTAAACAAAAAAGCTCTCTTAAGTTTTCTTCATTAGACGCGTCATCTTCAAGTAAAAAAATGAAAATCGTTTTAATGTACGTCTACGAGAATCGTTACCTCAACAAGGTAGAACGTACTATTTCAGTTCAAACTTGAAAATACAATTTTTTTAAATTAAATTAACTTAAATAAATCGTTCGAAATGTCATCCCTCAACCTTTCAAGCGGTTTCGAAGATATTTTTATTTTTTTTATTTTTTAATAAAACTTTAACACCCTGTATCTTCGTAACGATGCTCTTAAGGACCCTTATTTATTAAAACTTTTCTTCTTAAAATAATGTCAGCAATCATCTCCTGAAGTTTGTCAAAGTACTTTTGAATCCCCTGTATAAAATGTTAAAAATAAATTAAAAGTAGGTGGAGATGGTAGAATATGTAATGAGTTTTATTCAAGGTTTTGTTATTAACCTAACTGTTAATAAAAGGTGACATACATAATGTTATAAAAGGTTATAAAAGGTACCTATGTTAAATTTGATATTAGGTCGGGTATTAGTTATGTTATAATCAATACCTATAATGTTTAAATTTGTAGTAAAAAAGTCAACCAAATATGTTAATACAATGTCAGTGCATCATTTACACAATTACCACAATCCAAATATACTTTACATCATAAGTACTTTACAAGATATGGAATAGTGTTAATATGGAAATACTAAACATTTAGATGCACATACCTAGGAATACACGGAAATACCTAGGAGTACCAAAGAAATAAAAAGGAATACCTGAGAATTCCCGGGAATACCTGAGTGTTCCCAGGAATACTTGGGAATACTGGAAATACCTGGGAATACTTGTCATTTTATCAAAGTATTCCCAACAAACACTGTACACTTTTTAGGGTAGTGGTGGACCCCTCGAATCAATCATTAACAGCTCAAAATTATGACAAAATTCAGTGGGCTTCTTATATGTTTCTTTTGAAAAGACGCTTAAGTAAAAAGTTCCAAATGAAATGTTAACACTAATTCGAAAGGAAGAAAAACATCTTAAAGTTATAAGGGCGCAAAGTTTAAAAAATGACCAAAAGTAAGGTCGTTTTTGGTAGAACCAAAAAGTAAAAAATGAAGAGAGAAAAACGGAATAATGAAGAAACTTACTGAAGAGGTACGAAAAAAATGCCATTAAGAAAAAAGAAGAACACGCCGTCTCAAAATATCTCTACCACCACAAAATACAAAATTAATTGACCAACAATTGACTAGTGATACAGAAGATGAAGAAAGCAAAAATACAAGCTGTGCTAAATTTTGTAAATGGTTTCACTTGCCTTTTTTACGTGTTAAACCAGACTTGAGAAGAATATGTCCTTTTCTTTATTCTTAACTGTTACTAAGACTTATTTATCAGTTAATTTCATTTATAGTTAAAAAACTCATTCTGGTCTTATTTTTTGATAATGCTTTGTATGCTAATCACTAGAACGGTGAGTTCTTGTACAGAGCAGGAGCAGGCGACATCCACCAGCGTTTTAGAAGTAATACTGCATGGCAGGTGGCTCTCAGTTCGAGAAGCAGTTTGTTCTCTACTGTTTGGTCTGTACAAATTGGAGACCGCGGCGAGTTCGCGGCTTAAAGCTAAAAAGCTACGGAAGAACGGTGAGATTGTTGTCTCGAATTTGTGGACTGGCCAAAGCTGTACTGATGAGGGTTAGACCCCGAAACTAGTATGCAGATGGGTTGATCGACAAATTGGTGACTACCTACACTCTTTTCACTTCATTCTGGTTGCGATAACCAGCGAGGTACAAAGCAATATGGGCTGCTTCTCGAACTGAGAGCAATCTGCCCTGGAGTATTAGATCTAATAAGTTGGTGGATATCGCCTGCTCCTGCTGTGTACAACATCTCATCGCTCTTCCGTAGCTTTTTTGCTTTAAGCCGCGAACTCACGGTCTCCAATTTGTCCACCAGCCAAAGCTGTATGATGAGGGGTAGACCCCGAAACTAGTATACAGATGAGTTGATCGAAAAAGTGCTTCTGCATAGATAATACCCGAGGAATCTGTTGCGTGACCTAACCTACAATTCAAAAGATATAAACAAACTAAACTCTTCGGAAATTGAAAATTTGCTATTTTGTCAGTTCTTGCAAGAATTACAGGACCATTATCTGTCTACACAGAAGGAATATCGAGAGATGGTTAGCTAGCAGATGTGACAAAAAAATATGAAGATATTGTAAATAGAGAGGTTCCCTTGTTTACATCAATAGAGTAGGAGGATGGAAGTTTTAGTTATGCTAAAACAGTTAAACGTGGCAATCAGGAGTCTGTGATTATTATTAAGCCCAAGAAAGATCAAGAGAGTAATGAAACTAAGGAGGATATTAGACGCAAAGTGAACTCAGGTGGTTTGAATATATGAAAATTCCGACAGGTCTCGAATGGTCCCTGTTATAGAAAGTACTAATCAGGATCATATATCTTCATTGTAGAGCTTCGAATAGAGAAAGAAATTGACAAGGACTATATAGTAGAGGTTCCTGTCATTATAAATGAAACTGTACCATGGAACAGTCCCAATAAGGACAATGAATTCCATATGCATGTGGTAAAAAAAAAATAGATACAAACACATTGATATCATTGTAGAGACAGATCCCAAAACTCACAATCAACTTCTGTCCCAGGGTAAAGAAAAATGTGGGTAGTCTCGAGCACATGTGGTAAATCATGTAAGTGATCTCCAATGTTATAAGTGTCTTAAATTTAATCACTATGCAAAAGAATGCAGGTCAGAAAATGTAGTATGTTCAAAGTGTGCTGGAAACCATACATACAAGGAGTGTATTAAAGAGGAGTTGAAGTGTGCTAACTGTGAGAATAGGAACAAACTCCGCTCAATGTAACTCATTCTCTCGGGGATTGGAAGTGTCCTATGAGTATTGGTATACTGCAGGATATTGAAAAGAGACTGGACTATTCGGATGGCTATTCTGTGAGCAGTAAACAGATAGAGGTCGCAAACTATCGAAGGTGCTATCGATAGTCTGGACCATCGAACGTTATCGATAGTTTTTTTTGAGTTATTTGAGGATTACTTTCGGTTTGATCTAGAGCAGCTAGTGCATCGATGTGAAAGCTAACTTAGTTTGTGGAGGTATACAACTGGGGAATTTTGTAAAAATTGAAACTTTTGAACATATGTGGATAAGAATTAAGTTACAAAATAGAATATCAATGGCAATTGGGGTTGTGTATCGTACGGGAAACAATATTACAGAAACTGTAATCTTTTAGATTCTGTACTGCCATTATGTCATTACTAGATCAGAGCGACAGAGAAATGATCTCTGGAGCGGTCTAATACTGGACAGTCACAGGCGGCAACCAAAGTATGGTTTAACCGACTGTGATACTGCGGTGCGGAAAGCAACGGAAAACTACCGCACTAGATAGGTTATACCTTTCCCAAGATAATCACATGGCTGAAAATACAAAAGTAATGGCCGTCAGTCCCGGGCACCCCTTCGGTGGGGAGACGGTGCAAAGAATCTCCCCGTCAGCCAATCGAGTGAATCGTTTCAAAATATGTGGAAACAAGGTCAGGCCACATGAAATGTGCGCAGCTTGTTTCAGGCAGGAAAATTGGACAACCTTACCCAAGAAGTGAAGAGATTAAATATCAACATACTAGGTCTAAGTGAGGTTCGGTGGCCAAACTCTGGAACAACAGAGAACGAAAATCTGTACTACTCAGGGAGCTCGGATGGACCGCAAGTAAATCAGTGATAAATTTCGTACCACATTCCGACAGACTCATGCTGATCCAATTGCAAACAAACAAATATGTAACTACAGCTGAAAAAAGCGACGAAGGCGCAGAGTTATTTTATGAAGAGCTTCAGAACCTCCTTAAGCATACAAAAAAACGAGAATTAACTATTGTAATGGGAGACTTCAATGCCAAGATTGGAGAAGGCAGCTGTGGAGAGTATGTTGGCCAATTTGGATTGGGCGAGACGAACGAACGAGGAGATCGAATGGTGCAATTCTGTATCGAAGAGTATTTAGTAGTCAGTAACAAATAGTTTAAACTCCCGAAAAGAAGGCTATACACGTGGATAGCACTGGGCGGCAACACAGAGCGAATAATTAGAAATCAGATTGACTACATCCTTGTTAACAAGAGATTCCGAAAAAGCATAAAATCAGTGAGAACATACCCTGGAGCGGACGTTGGAAGTGACCACAACCCCATAGTAATGAATATGTATGTGAGGTTAAAGACGAGACAGTCCCAAGCAGAAAACACCAGTTTAAATATCCGAAGTATACAACAACCAGAAGTCCGAACTGCTGTAACTAATAACGTAAATAGCAGACTCCATAAACTCCAGGAGAAAGTGTTGGTGAGCTGGATGAAGAGGCAAAGTGGACCAAAATTAAAGAAGCAATAATAACAACACAACAGGAAAGCATTGGTAAGGGCAAGAACAGAACTAGGCAGAGATGGATGACAGAGGAGATTTTGGCATTGATGGAAGCAAGAAGGAGGTACAAGGGCAGGGATAAAACCAAGTGCAAGGAGATACAGAACACAATTAGAAGTAAGATAAGAATAGCAAAGGAGGTTTGGATGACTGAAAGGTGCAAGGAAATTGAAGAATTAGAACAGAAGTACGACAGTTTCGGCCTACATAAAAAAATAAAAGAAGTCAGCGGTGTGGTGAGAGAGAAGAAAACTGGTACCTACACTGAAAGATGAAAAGGGCGCACTGGTTGCTGACTTGGATGCCAGACCGAGACTGTGGCAGCAATATATAACTCAACTGTTTGATGACCAAAGAACGGAGACATATGACATAACTATATCAGAGAGCGCTCCAGAAATAACGAAGGAAGAAGTAGAGTATGCCATCAAAACCTCAAAATCCGGTAAAGTAGTAGGGCCAGATGAGGTGCATTGTGAGGTCTTGAAACTGCTGGATGAGCGTTCAATCAGTGTCATAGTGGATTTATTCAATAGCATTTATAGATCAGGAGTAATTCCCAGAGAATGGCTGCTTTCCACCTTTGTTGCTATCCCGAAAAAGCCTCGAGCGTCAAAGTGTGATGATCACAGACTAATAAGTTTGATGAGTCAGGTTCTGAAGGTCTTTATAAAAATTATACATACTAAAATATACAAAAAATGTGAGGCTGAAACATCAGAAACACAGTTTGGATTCCGCAACGGAATGGGCACGAGAGAGCCCATCTTTGCTTTGAATGTCTTGTCTCAGAGATGTCTAGATGTAAACCAAGAGCTTTACGTATGCTTCATGGATTATAGTAAGGCGTTCGACAATGTCAAGCATGAAAAGCTTCTGGATATACTCCAAAGACTTGGCGTTGATTACCACGATGTCCGAATAATATCAAATCTCTAATGGGGACAAACTTCTAGAGTGAAATATGACAATGCTTAGACACAACAAATTAGTATTCGGAAGGGAATCAGACAGGGGTGTGTTCTCTCTCCTATGCTATTTAATATTTACTCGGAGTTTGTTTTTCGGGAGGCATTGGAAGAGGCGCTGGCGGGTATAGCGATCAATGGCAGAACTGTCAAGTGCAAAGATCTCCAGAGACTGTAGACAAAGTAACAGTAGTTAGCGAAGATTATGGGCTAAATATTAATATCATTAAAACAAAAATGCTAATAATATCCAAAAAGAGCATCAGTGGTCAGCTGACTACACGCAATAAGAGGGTTGAGTAAGTCCATCACTTCAAATACCTAGGAACTATCATAAATGAAAATGTTGCACACAAACAAGAAATCTTGTCAAGAATTGAGCAAGCGAGGACATTTATGAAACTGAGAAAACTGCTGACAGCCCGAGATCTATCCTTGACTTTAAGAGTAAGAATGGTGCAGTGTTACGTCTTTCCAGTGTTACTATATGGTCTTGAAGGATGGACACTGAACAAGGAAATACCGAAGAGACTGGAATCGTTTGGGTGGTGGGTGTACCGCCGAATGTTAAAGATCTCCTGGATGGACCGCATTACGCACGAACAAGTTCTGGAAAGAATGGATAAGGAAATGGAAATTCTTTTCACAATTAAGAGAAGAAAACTAGAGTTTCTTGGGCATGTTATGCGTAATTCAAAATATGATATTCAGCAGCTCATGATGCAGGGGAAGATCGGGCTACGTAGAAGCGTCGGTCGACGTAGAATTTCCTGGCTACGTAACCTGAGAGACTGGCTAGGCCTCTCATCTATCGAACTATTTCGGACAGCTGCCTCTAAAGTTAGAATAGCCATGATGATCAGCAACCTCCGAAGGAGAAGCTGAGATCAAGAAGAAGAAGAAGAAGACTGCCTGAAATTCTACCTATTGATGATTGTATTGTGGTGTTCAGTCATGTAAATATTGACATGATGAATTGTGCAAATTCCATGAGCCAGCTATTTGATAACTACAGTGTCATTCAAGTGATAGATGAACCCACTAGACTTACTCGTAGTACGGCAACTCTGCTGGAACCAATTTTTTTATCCAATCGGGATGTCTTCCTCGGGAGTGGTACTGTGGATGCGGGTGGAATAAGTGATCATATATAATCTAAAGTTCCCTATCCATACAAAATCAGCAAAGCAGATTACTTTTAGAGACTTTAAGGACTTTAATGAGGAGACTGACTTAACTAATGCGCGTTTGGAAGACTTGTATTATTTTCATGAAGTGGATGAAAAGGTTAGTTTTTAAAGACACTCTTCAGAGGGATAGTGTTTGCAGAGCATGACTGTAAGGGTTACTAAACCACCTGCTCCCTGGTTGACACAACCTATAAGTCATATGATGAGGGAGCGGGATAGAGAAAAATTCGTGTTAGAAATGCTGAAAACTGTAGAAAACAGGAATTGTATAAACATCTGAGCAACTACACAACAGACACAATACGTCGTGAAAAAGCAGCTTACTTGTCATATATTACAGATCAGGTTGCCGTTGATATATTGCAGAGCAGGTTGACTACGCACAGCTCTGCCGTAAATGAATGAGGACATGGCTAGTCAGTATACAGTGCGAGTTTCTAAAATGGAACAAATTCAGTAAAAAAACCGTTTTATTTTTTGGAAAAACGCTTGGACCCGTCGATTTATATTTTAGATTGCCTTCTTTTTTGTAAAATAAACCATTATACAGGTTGTCCCAATTTGGAGACATGACGTCATCAATTGTTTTTTTTTAAGGACAAATGCAATTTTTTGTCAGCTATTTTCATAATGTACTTCAAGTTATACATAGTAGCCAATTTTCAAATTTTTATAAAGTGCTAGTTGCAATATAATTAACAAAATTTATTTTACTTCATTCATCAATTCATATTAGTCATTTACCTACTGAGTTTACCCCAAGCTACCCTTTCATAGATTACCTTCGACTTTCTGGTAACGATAATTTCTACCAGCATCAGGTACGTTTCATTAATGTCAATATCAAATGTACAATTGACAGCGTTTTACTTTTCTTAAATATCTTTGCTTAAATACTTGATAATAATAACTTAATAACTCGTTCAACGTAATGTCTTACTCAACTGAAAGTCACAAGATTGAAATTTTAATGATGATTGGATACCGAGATAGAACACGAACACAAAATGAAGTAGTTCAATTGTTCAGAGACAAGCATCGTGATTTGCCACTCTTATCTCGAAGTACTGTAAGTAAGATAGAAAAACGGTTTCGGGAAAACGGACATGTAAGGAAAACATTAATTCAGAGTGCACTAAGGGAGGATGTCAAAGTTAGTGTACTATTATCTGTTCAACAAAACCCTAATATTTCCAACAGACAGCTAGCAAATGAACAGGAAATTAGCCAAACTTCCGCAGTACAAATTCTCAAAGCCCAAAAGTTGCATCCTTACAAACTAAAAATTCTCCAGGAATTGACCGAAGATGGTCCTGATAGAAGACTTCAGTTTTGCGAGCAAATGATGGATCTCCTGAACAGAAACGTTGTGAACACAAACAACATTGTGTTCTCTGACGAATCGACGTTTACGCTAAATGGTGAGGTAAACCGACAAAATGTTCGTTATTGGGCAGACGAGAATCCCCACTGGATGAGAGAAAGTCACAGTCAACGTCCAGAAAAAGTCAATGTTTGGGCAGGAATTGTCGATAATCGAGTTATAAGACCAATCTTTTTTGAAGAAAATCTCAACGGAGCGAGATATTTAGAATTTTTGGAAGAGGAACTAATTCCAAATTTGGTTACTCTATTTCCTTGTCCTATAGAAGAAGATGTCCTCAACAGAAATATCTGGTTTCAACAAGATGGTGCTCCTCCCCATTTTGCCAGACCTGTTCGCCAATATCTGGATGAAGTATTTCCGGACCGATGGATTGGTAGAAGAGGCCCCGTTGAATGGCCACCCAGGTCACCAGACCTGACTCCATTGGATTTTTTTTTGTGGGGTTACTTAAAAAGCAAAGTTTACCAAACAAAACCTGAAAATATTCAGGAGTTGAAAGCACAAATAAGGCATGAGTGCAGACTAATTTCCCCCGAAGTAATTGCAAACGTGCAAAACGAGTTTCAGTTACGTTTAGGGTATTGCCAACTAGTGAATGGACATCATTTTGAGCATTTATTGTAGAATATTTATTAATATGAATTGATGTTTCAAATAAAATAAATTTTGTTAATTATCTTGCGACTAGCAGCTTATAAAAATTTGACAAAGGCCAACTATGTATAACTTGATGTACACTATGAAAATAGCTGACAAAATATAGTAGTTGTCATTAAAAAAAAACAATTGATGACGTCATATATTGAATTTGGGACAACCTGTATAATAGTTTATTTTACAAAAAAGACGGCAATCTAAAATATAAATCGACGGGTCCGAACGTTTTTCGGTACGAAACATTTTACGGGTACGAAACATTTGAGAAACTCAAACTGTATAAGCAAGTAGACTCTGCTGAAAACGTCGTGTAAACAAATTCAATAAAGACAATTAGAATAGATTGGTAGCAGGTAGAGAACAAATAAAACTCTCTATCTTCTATTAAAGAATGCCGACATTTCAACTAAATTTAGTCTTCTTCAAGGCTAAAAACACATGAGACGATGCTTTAACTGACATAATTGCAGTAATAAGTGTATAATAAAAGGGTAAAGATAGTTTACAATGCGATACACGGACCATTTTACACAAAGTACAAATTACAAACTTCCCACATTCATACAGAAAAAGAGGAAACGCCACATGAAAAATGAGAGAGCACATTAGGAACCCCCGATGGTGACTCACCAATCTTCTATGAAGGGAGATAGTCAATCATTCAATATGTATACGAACAGTTCCTCTAGACCCAGGACAGATACTTTAGTAGGTTGATGTTAAACTAAATCATTATCAGGTTAAGTACTCCAAACATGTGCCTTATGCCCAGTCTAGCAATAAATGTCCCTTTTGCTATATAATGTATCTTCTGGTTATATGGAAGGACATTGACTATATAGTTGTTATTCGCTTTTTATCGGAAATGCTCATACTGTGTGCCCAAGTTTTGGGTATCCACCTTAAAGTTTACGGTGTTATTCAATTTTATGTGGATCATCTAGCTGATATTTCGTTTTCGATAGTGACTCTCGCGATCAACAACAGTTACACCTGGAAAATTAAACGAATGGCCTGTCGAAAAATGGTGTCAGGGTAGAGCGGTTTTTTTGATTTTTTTTCCTGTTGTATTCTCTACAATCGTAATTAGGGGTTTTTAGGTACTGTCTTGTCTGTCCTATGCGACACTTCTCACAATCATTGCATGGAATTTTGTATAGAATATTTGATTGTATTTGTGTTGGCGTAGGGTCTTTGAGATCAGAAAAAAGGAGCGCCCACCACTGGTGCTGTAAAAAGCCATCCTACATTGAGGGCTCTTATCTCGAAGATGCTTTTTTACCCATTCTGACAAGCCACGAATGTAAGGAAATTTAAAATACAACATAAATACAAAATAAAAAAAAATGAAAATATCAATTTTAAATCCAATGTATTAGTTTCCTACTTAGATAAGCCAATCATCTATTTAATAACCTACTAACCCAGTGAGAGGAATTATGCTGGACATACAAACTAAAAAGTATGAGTACTTGATTTACTTAAGCAAATAGACACCAGGTTTTAAAGAGAGAAATTAAATTCTCAACATGTTCAAATTGATGTTCATCAATTTCAAAACACTGGTCAGCTCGAATCGCAGAGAATTCATGACTCCGTAAAATGGTTCAAAAGTTGCGTTAAAACCTTGGATCGGGGCTACTCAGGCCGATGGATAAGAAAAGGTGGTCAGTTAATGACCTGCTAGATCACTAGATTTACCATCTTTAGATATTTTTATTGCCACTGTCATACCATGGGATGTTCCTACCACCTCTTGCAGATACTTTGAACGGAAACTATTTAACGCAGTCAAGAATCTTATTTGTGTAAAGATCATTTTGAAGATTCATCGGAATTATAATTGTTTTTATCCACGACCATACTATAATAATCACATTATTCTTGTACATTCTCAAGACTAACGATAATCATTATTCACTTGTGAATAATGAACATTATTCACAAGTGAATAATGAGTTGTCATGGAAACGAAACATGTCGTAGGCAACTGACAACTCAAAAAGTAAACTGCCCTAAACATGAAATCGGTAGTTACCACTGGTTCATTCAAATAATTATCCTTCTATTAGGATGTATTGAGGCAAATGTAGGTTACAGTGTCTCTTTTTCACTAAAATATGTACTTTTCACTGAAACATACTTAAAATAGGCCATAAAATGAAGTAATTTACCGTCCACACTCGTAGCATTGAAATGAACATGCGGTGACATGCGCGGGTGACTAGACCGTCATCTATCGACAAGACGCATCAAACGTCGCGCCCTTGAATAGCGAAACCAGTCGTGGTCGTGGTTTTAAAATTGTGAATTATCTTTGTGGCACCTATAACCTATCATATTTGAGAAAACCCAGAATCTTGGTCGTGGATAAAGTGGAAAAGTATTCAACGCGCATTTAATGAGAGTCGTTATTCTCGAGGGTAACGTTTGAGCCCACGAGCGAAGCGAGTGGCACAAGTTGCCCGAGAGAATAACGCTCTTGTTGTATAATATACTTTTATGTAAAACCTCGTGCTTAAATATATCAAGTGATTTGTAGTTGACATTTTAATTCATTATAATGTTGTAAGATAAGACACAAAAAATATTTCGTATAAAAATTATTCCTTTTTTTTTACTCCTTCCAATTTGAAAATCCAAAGTTAACCTCGCTATGTCCTTGAAAACCTAGCAAAAGCTTTTATTAGACAATTTTTTCTCCCGGTTTATGGTGAATGAGGATCAATAAAAGATTAGTTCTGATGATCCAGGAGACAGTACGAGGTATCCGCTGAATTAATTAGTTTCTATAGAAATAAATTTGACTAAGGCGTTGACATTAGCATTTTCTGGTACTAGATCTCAAAGGACAAATGAAAATCTAACAGAGAATGTGGAGAATGGAGAAGCGCTAGACTACCTCGAAAAAACCAACATACTATGTGTCGCCAAGTCAGAAAGTGGAATATTATCTCCAAACCAAAGAAAAACAAGTTGCTCACAAAAATTCTTAGATCTGAATCTGAGAAGAACTACCACTTATATCGCTACAACTAGCGGGACCTATTTTCTTCGGTGAGGACCATTCATGAGCTCTTCGCTTCTATTATTGAAGCTGCGGACATTTACGAACCGATCACACTTCTCTGAAATAGCTTTTTGAGGTTATGAAGCCAAAGAGACAAATAGCCAGGGGCCAATCTTTAGAAACTAGAACGTTCCCGGAGAATGATGCAAATAAGACGCTTATTTATTAGTTTTATAATTTTTAAGCATCCGTCATTCTACGCACTAGGTTGACTTCACTTCCCGAGAGATGTTGGTACCTCAAAGTCGAGATTTAAGCATCAAGTGGTTACAGGGACTCCAGAAATACGATTTTGTGTGTAACATTGAAAAGGGAAATTACATAGAAAGGCTTATGGCGCTCAGAGAGTATTAATGTAAGATGACTAACTTGCAAAAGAACTGCTATTTGCAAGTGGCGCCATCGGACGACGGCAGGTGCTTCCACTAAGGCATGCGAGAAGCGAGATGATTGTGAAGCGATCCAAAAACCAGTTTTCTGCAATATTGTCACTTCCCTCAGACAAATGGCCGAGATTTCGTACCTATATTGTCTGAGGGCGACGTTTAGCAGAGTATCAAACTCATTTCTCTATCAGGCAGAGGAACCATAGACCGGTTTCGCTCTTATTAGAGCTCATCAGTATGGTATACCTCGAACCTGACAGAACGATAAGTTTGAACGGCTAGTGGATCTAATTCTTGCTCGAGAGACAGTGTCTATCTGTAAGTAGTGCCATCGGACGACGGCAGGTGCTTCCACTAGGGCATGCGAGATGATTCTGAAGCGATCCAAAAACCAGTTTTCTGCAATATTGTCACTTCCCTCAGACAAATGGCCGAGATTTCGTACCTATATTGTCTGAGGGCGACGTTTAGCAGAGTATCAAACTCATTTCTCTATCAGGCAGAGGAACCATAGACCGGTTTCGCTCTTATTAGAGCTCATCAGTATGGTATACCTCGAACCTGACAGAACGATAAGTTTGAACGGCTAGTGGATCTAATTCTTGCTCGAGAGACAGTGTCTATCTGTAAGTAGTGCCATCGGACGACGGCAGGTGCTTCCACTAGGGCATGCGAGATGATTCTGAAGCGATCCAAAAACCAGTTTTCTGCAATATTGTCACTTCCCTCAGACAAATGGCCGAGATTTCGTACCTATATTGTCTGAGGGCGACGTTTAGCAGAGTATCAAACTCATTTCTCTATCAGGCAGAGGAACCATAGACCGGTTTCGCTCTTATTAGAGCTCATCAGTATGGTATACCTCGAACCTGACAGAACGATAAGTTTGAACGGCTAGTGGATCTAATTCTTGCTCGAGAGACAGTGTCTATCTGTAAGTAGTGCCATCGGACGACGGCAGGTGCTTCCACTAGGGCATGCGAGATGATTCTGAAGCGATCCAAAAACCAGTTTTCTGCAATATTGTCACTTCCCTCAGACAAATGGCCGAGATTTCGTACCTATATTGTCTGAGGGCGACGTTTAGCAGAGTATCAAACTCATTTCTCTAGCAGGCAGAGGAACCATAGACCGGTTTCGCTCTTATTAGAGCTCATCAGTATGGTATACCTCGCAGAACCTGGCAGAAAGATAAGTTTGAACGGCTAGTGGATCTAATTTTTGCTCGAGAGACAGTGTCAATATGTAAGTGACGCCATCGGACGACGGCAGGTGCTTCCACTAGGGCATGCGAGATGATTATGAAACGATCCAAAAATCAGTGTTCTGCAATATTGTCACTTCCCACAGACAAATGGCCGAGATATCGTACCTATATTGAGAACTGCTATTGTCTGTGCTAGTGAAGGGGATATCGCCTAGATGGCCCATGATTAAGTACAAAGAAAATGGTGTAAAACGGGACTGGCAAGCAGTTTACAATAAGTACACGATACTAAAATAGTCTTAGACCATCTGGTGTATCCATGGAGATCCATTAAGGTAAGGAGCTTAATTTCGAATGCGATGTGTTCGAAGACGAAGACAACGAATGGTAGAGAGGAGCTTACAAAATTGTGTTCGACCGTTCATGGACTTGTTATCTGGAAGACCTTCAAAAGCAGAAGGCTACTAATCTGAACTGCCACATCTTGGAGCCATCCACAGCGAAATGCGCAAAGTAAGTTGATGTTTGAAAGTAACCACATCCCAGCCGACCAGGATGCCACCTATGACATGAATAAAACGTAAATATATAGGCCTAAACTGTTGAATGTGACTGAAATATCACCTTTATTTCGAGTAAAATTTTGGTGATAAAAATTCATTTTCCTGATACAACCAAGCCAATAACGTTTAATAAACGTCCAAAAAACGTTATCAAATATTCATAGTCTTAAAATAATTGAGTATAAATCGGGACTAGTGTTATTGAGTTATTCATAAACGATTATTCTGATTCTGCAAAAAAAAATTGAAATCTATATATTACATTTCTATTATTTCTAAACAGGTGTGGTATTTTTCTTATAAGGTTTTTACATCTTTCTTAACAAGTTTTAAGTGTAACGTCGACTAGGAAACTTGTTTGTGAATGTTAAAAAAAAAATAAACAAATAGTAAAGAAGTGCTGAAATTCTTGGGTAATCGGTTTATGCCTCTAGGTATTAAAACTCCTAAACTTCCAAGCTCTCGACAATCTATATTGTCTTCATCAGGGCTGTTGTATGATAAAATAACAAAAATGCAATTAGTTTACAGTTAAGAGGCCTCAATGACTTACCGTCTAATGTTTTAAAATCAAAGAACATATTTAACACGATGGACGTCGATGGACGACATTGTTACACTTATTAGACAATAAACAATTACATTGTTTTCCTTTTTAAAACACACTGACTTTAAAACATTAGACGGTAAGTCATCGAACGCCATTGAGGCCTCTTAACTGTAAACTTAATGCATTTTTGTTATTTTATCATATAACCGCCCTGATGAAGACAATAAAGTTTGTCGAAAGCTTGGAAGTTCAGATGTTTTGTATTCCTAGTCGCCCAGACGACTGATTACCCAAGAATTTCAGCACTTGTGTACCTTGGCGGTCAATAATATTCTCTTCATTAAATAGTGAAATACAAATTAGGTACCTACATATACAAGGGGTCCAGAACAAGAGGACAATCCGCTATTTATTTATATATGTTTACATATTTATTTATATCTACTTTATATGGGATCTTTGACCAGGTAGGTAATAAGATAAAAGTTCATGTAATCATCGCGTTGCAAATGTTACGAATTACCCTATATATTTTTATACGGGATAAATACAGGAACGATACAGGATATATCTGTATTGTTCACAAAGTATTTGCAACAACATGTTTAATAAAGCATTTATTTTATTGTGCTCAAAGAATTTATGCGTAGCGGCTATTGGGGTTTTTTTCAGAAAATCTCACTATAATTTTATTTTAATCCTCATAAAGGTACTTAAATCAAACGTTTTATTAACGAGTAAAAAGACGTGAATTTGACGTGTTGGCCGGTCATTCGATAATGTTTTTTATACGTCATGCGCATGACGTCATTATGGTGGGACTTACTAACGTGATTTGGTACGTTATTTATCCGTCATTAAAAAAAGATGTCATATAGTAGACAGTGACGTTTCTTATATGTTTTATACACGTTACTTTCCCCGCCGACCAATAAGTCACCTATGACGTGAATGTAACGTGATTATATAGGCCCAGTTTGGTGAGCGTAAACAGGTGTCTAATATACGACCAATATTAAACGTCATAACTATGACCTTAAAAATATCACGTTTATTTCACGTGAAATTTTGGTGATAAAAATTAACCTTCCTGATACAGCCAAGCAGATGACGTTTAATAAACGTGCAAAAAAAGTTATCAAATATTCAAAAAACTGTGTTCCTTTTTATGTAACACAACACTAAAGCCTTAAAATAATTGAGTACAAAAATTCATTCAGCTATTCATAATTGATTATTTTGATTCTGAACGCAAAAAAAGTTTTCTCGTCTCCTCTTCTCCTCCTCGCCATCGCTGAGACGTAAAAGTGACACAATCGTCTGAATTTGTAGCAGCTATTGACGTTTTTCAGAAAGCCCCTGTATGATTTGAATCATTTTAATCCCCATCAAAGTGCTTAAATCAGACGTTTTATTAACATGAAAAAGAAGTGACTTTGACGTATTGGCCAGTCATTCATTGACGTTTTTTATAAATCATGCGCATGACGTCAATATGGGACTTATTTACGTGATTTGTTACGTTATTTATATGTCATTAGAAGACGTCCTATAGTCAATCAATGACGTTTTTCTATACGTTTAATACACGTCTTTTAGTTACTTGGGATGAGACGACAATAGGGCCAACTATAACGGCTTTTAATAAGGGGGCCTGGTGGGGCTGAACAATCTAAGACGATAAAAGGGGAAATGTCTAAAAGTGGTCAACCTCTGATTTACGGAATGTTCAGCTCTGAAAGAGAAAGGGGGGAAGGGCGTGAGCCAAATAAACCAAAGGGGTGTTTAGGTTGCTTTACTAGAGCTTTATTACTATTTGGTAGTTCGTTTTGTTTGCCCCTGTATATGTTTCTTGCGTTCTTTCCGTTAGCAACCACAGATCAGGAGATCTGCACGAATAGTCAGTCACACATGACAGCTAAGATGCATTTTCATAAACAAAAAGCACCTAATTTTTCTTAGAAAAAATTAGTTTAAATGATGATTCTATTGATGTATATCTCGATACGTTGTGTAAAGAAGTATTATATCATTTCATTAAAATATTATATCATTTCATTAAAACAACCAAATTATGTATGTCACATATCCTATTAACCGCTTTAGGGGTGTGTTCTTCTAGATAAAAACAAAAATACTCAACTTTCACATTAAATTGTTTAAAAAATATCGTGTTTAAAGTATATTTAGTGTGATAACAGGATTCTCCAAACTACGGATTCTTTAAAAATAAATATCCGGGTGAAGATACCACGACTCCTGCCACCAAGACGCCAATGTTCTGTTAATCAATTTTATTACTTGGATTTTGGCATACACCAGCTTGACTTACAAACTAATTAATATTTCAGCCTTTCTCTAATTAGCACTGGTAGTCGGAAGGAAAAAGATTTAAGTTGCACAACAGCTCAGTTCCTGGACGAAACTGAGCGGGATAAAATCGAACCAGGATAAACCAGGATAAAACGGTTTAAAGTGACGGTTTTTGCAATACTTTCTTGACTCTTTGCAATCATCGTGAAAATAACGCAAAAAAAACATAAATTTGACGTGGATGTATTTTGTGAAAACGTAGAATAGTGGTTTAGGCGTAGCGTCCAAAAGATTTTAATTTCCGGGAGAAAGGTAGCGGGAGAAGGGTCCAAAATAAAACTTCTACGCTTTCGCAGAAATTGCCGACGTTTCGACGTTTATTTTACGTTTTTTTCAAGGTGTAGTAGGTACCCAACGCATTAATATTGGTATATTAATGCAATGGGTTCCTACTACACACTGCTAAGCATGGTTCCCTTATGTTCGTCCATGCTTTGTCCGTTTTTGTTTCAATGTACGTCACACCCCGTGGTTGTTCTGATGGACAATAAACATCTTTAACATCTGACAAAAAACTTCTGCAATTTGAGTGGAACAGCCTTGAAAAAGACGTAAAATAAACGTCGAAACGTCGGCAATTTCTGCGGAAGCGTAGAAGTTTTATTTTGGGTCCTTCTCCCGCTACCTTTCTCCTGGAAATTAAAACGTAGAATATGTAACCAACACTTTTTAACAATTTTAATTAAGCCGAAAAAGAATGTTTTCCCTCCGGTGGCAGCATGAGCAGATAACTATATCTTATGCGTGGGCATAATCATGACCCTTAATTCTAGTCATGCGCAGGAGTAACAATAACCCAGGCATGATAAACGACGAGGGTAACTGTGACTCTCTAAGATCTGCTCATGCGCTGATAAACGGCGGGAGTAAGCTCTGCCCTCACGTGGGAAAACGTTGGGAGTAACTATGACTCGTGCGTGGGTAAACGGCGAAAGTAACTATGACTCTGATTGAACTAGATCAAATTGACCAAGGAGAAGCCACAGTTCCAAGGTCATTTTGTAAACCGGCACCTCCAGGGCATCTTTCGCCACTATTGATCAAATAAAATACAGACGAACAAGTCAGAGATATAAAGATTTCTTAAACGCATTAAAAGGACCGCAAGAAACATTGGAAGAGCACGACGTCCGTAATGAAAATTCTAACAATAAATATGATGTTTTATTGGTTGAGGAGGGATGCAGTGGTATGGGACGGCATCGTGTAGAATAGAAAGAAAGGGTGTTCCTTAAGTCAACTAGAAGTAGACCTCAGACTGAAAGGCATGACGCTAAAACAATTTCAAAAACTCGAGCCTATGCTAATGTACTTGATCCCATGGATCAATGGTCGCCTTCAAAATCCGACGTGATGTTGGGAGCTCTGCATACAGTTGACAGAGCACTTCGAATAAAAATAACAATAAATGGTGACAGCACTAGAGCGCTCTGATAGTATTCCCATCCTTTGCTTTCTCAATAAAAATGCATGGACGGGAATACCCTCAGACGGTCTAGAGCGGCCACCCGAAAACCCTATAAGAAAGTCACTTAATCTGGTTTGGGATAGGAATCTTATCTACAGTTTAAGTAAATTTTGCGCTGATAAAACATCACACTTGATAAACAATTGCCCAATTCCACACATATATATTGCAACTCACGGAAAAAATGATTGGACAAATACGATTCAGAGATGGAGAATGAAAATAAGAAGCAAATCTTAAAAAGAGTCGATTTTACTCGATTGCTTCATAATGTGTTACAAACTTTACTTTTCGATAACAGTACCGTTAAGCAAAATGCATTAAAGCATGTGACCTTTATCCATTTCACGTCAACGCTGTCGATTTTTCAAAGATTGTAAGAAGGAAGAATCTGCCTTCAGCTCTACCTACAAATTAACAAGATTCTGTTGTAGATGCAACTGCTACAACTCCAGATGTAGCTGCTAATTTAAAAAGTTGCCTGAATACTCTAGTGCCGATCTCAGATCCGCGTCTTTTAGAGTCTTTTAAATCATATAAAGAAAATTCTAAGAGGGATGGAAATATAAGAGATGCAAGTTTATATTCGTTTTGGAGAGTTCTGAATCAAAAGGCCAATGGAAGCAACCAGCTGACAACGCACAACATTCCAATTGAATCTGGCGACGGTATAGATGTAGATAATATTCAATGGGATTATGTTAACTTAGAGACGGCAGTATGTCTTGACAGCATCAACAAATTAAATGAAGGGATAGAAATCATCGAGAAATTATTATTTGATGAGGAAGCCGCTTCAATTTGCATGACCGACGAACAAAAGTGGGGGGTGTTCATTTGAAAAAGTCATCTAGTGGCTCTGAAATGTCAAAAGAAAAGGATGAAAGAACACAATTCCATTTACTTTGATTATCGCATCCTTTTCTGTAAAAAATTCATAACCTGCTAGATGACGTTTGCTAATAATTACGGGCTACATGTTCTGTGAAAATAAAAATCAATCGCAAAATTTGCAGTTATATCTCGCAGAACTGAACGTGAGTGTGAAAAGGTACAAGTTACACATTTTAATGAAAAGAAACAACAGAGCAGTACGACAACTGAAAATGAAAGTCAGTACGAAAAGGTAAAAATTACAAATGAAATAAACCCGGAAAGCATTTCTATTTGACATGTTGACGAGAGGCCAGAAGTTACAAATGAGAAGACAATTACAACAAAAAAAAAGAAAAAATTCTTTCGGTTTGTTCTTCAGAACAATATCAGGAATGCTATAAAAAAGAACCAAAAAAAGGCAAGAAAGACGATGAAAAGAAAGAAAAATAGCAAGAAACGAGAAAAAGCGACTTTCGGAGGAAAAGAAAGATAAAAAAATGTCAAAAAACCATTAAGAACTTCTATGGAGATATCCAAAAGAAATTCTTTCGCAACATCAAGCAATGAAAGCAATGAGGCAAAGAAGTTAGTTAGGCGAAGATAATGCTGAAGAAAATCTAAACATTTTGTTTATTAAAAAAACATCAAATCATAACAATTTTTTTGTAAGCGCAATGTCACTGAGTGGTATAAGCAAATGCCGTTAGAGCCAGATCAACTGTGGTATCCGTTAAAGGATATTATTGAGAAAATTAATCCGCCATTTGCCGTTAATAACAGAGTGTTTTCTGTCCCAGAAATGGAAAAATACTACAGTTTTGTAAAGTATTGACTACACTGCGCCGCAAATTTGACGCATAGCTTAAGCATTCCTTTACTTTTTGAATGACACCATTTTCTCAGTCAGTGATCCGATTTGAACAATTTTTTACCGAAGTGCAGAGCTATATTCTTGGACATATTTAAATTATAAGATGTGCAAAAAAATTGTTTTGCGGGCAATATCAGGTAGCACAATAAGAAAAAATATATGCGGTGTTATGGCCTCATGTCTTCTAAGTAATTTGGCTTTTTATCGTCTGTTTTTCACACCGATCACATTTTTTACACTTTTTTAAACCTTTTTTTTTAAACTTTTTTTCTTTTTATTTTTGAAGGGTGTGCAAACAAAACTTTATTATAAGTTGATAGGTGTGTTTATTTTGTCACGTATGTCCCTCCATAAAGAAACAAAACAAAAAAAAACGATGTCCTTAGGCGTGAAAACAAGAATATTTTACCCATAGGAAAACAAAAACCTTAACAACTTAATTAAGAAATAAAATTAATAACGTGAATTGCCTCCTTTTGTCCGGATTACCGCAGCACATGCATCTTCTTGGCAATGCCTGAAATCAAGTTTCTAATTGTCTTGATCGATTTAATTGTATATTTTTGTAAGTCTTAATTCCAGTTCATTTAGATTTTCAGGTGGATGCTGTAAAGATTTAACCCATGTGGTTCCCTATGTTCTAAGGAGTGGTTTAGGTGTAGCGTCCTCAAGATTTTAATTTCCAAGAGAAAGGTAGCGGGAAAAGGACCCAAAAAAAAACCGCAGAAATTGCCGACGTTTCGACGTTTATTTTACGTCTTTTTCAAGGCTATTCCACTCAAATTGTAGAAGTTTTTCGTCAGATAGTAACGATGTTTATTGTCCATCAGAACAACCACGGGGAGTGACGTCCATTGAAATAAACACGGACAAAGCGTGGACAAACATAAGGGAACTCAAATGTTCCCTTATGTTTGTCCACGCTTTGTCCGTTTTTGTTTCAATGTACGTCACTCCCCGTGGTTGTTCTGATGGACAATAGACATCGTTACTATCTGACGAAAAACGTCTACAATTTGAGCGGAATAGCCTTGAAAGACGTAAAATAAACGTCGAAACGTCGGCAATTTCTGCGGAAGCGTAGAAGTTTTATTTTGGGTCCTTCTCCCGCTACCTTTCCCCTGGAAAATTCTAAGGAGTGTTGGTCAGGACTCCTTAGTGGCCATGCTCTTCTTCGACTATTATCACTGAAGAGGCAAAACCTCGACTTGTCTGAAAACATGACATTCGTTATTTCACGTTAACTCCAATTTTGATGTTCCTGGGCAAACGGAAGTTGTTGCCTTGGTTGAGTTACTGTTAGTAAGAGTTGCAGATCTACCTAGAGTAATATTGTTTTCGGCCAATCTTCTGCTCACAGTATCGTGACTAATTCTGAAATGATATTGCCGAGAAAGTTCCTGTTGGAGTGTGGTGCTTGTGGTAAATCGAGTTCGTAAGGTTGGTATTCCTAAAAAAAACTATCCTGGTTAATTGTTGTCACCCTTTGTCATCCTTGACCAATTCTTCTATCGTTTCGTCCGGTTACTCGATACCGCAACAGTGCTCTGGAGATCCCCGACTGTGACATTCCGAATCGTAAGGCCATCTGAACTTGTGAGATATATCGCAGCACGTAGGGTAGAGTGGGGCAGGTTCGGACTATTTGTGGGATAAATAAATAGTGTTTTCGAGTTAAATCGTTACACTGGAATTATTGAACCCCGAGTTCGCAACAGTATGCAAGCTGGATACTATACTTTGTCCACGACTTAATTTAGAATTTTTACATAATAATCAATTAGAAAACTCAGTCGTCACCACGCGTTTTGTTTTGATTGTCAACGTTACGTTAAAACCATTATAACGTATGTAATAAATAATTAATATTATTCACGTTGTGCCAGTGCAAAGGTTATAATAGGCCCTATTATGTGCTTACAATCTGACAAATGATGTCCATATTATTGTACAGCCGTGGACAAAGGGTATTTTTCAGTCTGCATAACCTCAAAATACACATAATAACGACATTTTTTAAATTGATAGCTCGTTTGCAAATTTATTTTGTCGTCGGGGGCAGGCAAGCAGTTTCGGACACAACACTGTACGAAACTGCCCCATATTTCATGTCCGAATGTGACCCACTTGTTTGCTCGAAAGTACCCCACCTACGTTTAATTTTTTTAAGATGGTGAGGACATATATATAAAAAAAAGAAAAACCGACCGCAGATCCTACAGCATTTAATGAAAAAATGCTGTAAAAAATGTTCTGAATAGTACAATGTCACTTGGGTGGCAGCCAGTGTGTTCAATATTCCGAAATCCACACTGTAAGACAGAGTCGCAAAAACTAGGAAGAATGCTGCCGATGAATTGAATGCGTCAGATTTTGGAAACAAAACTTACATGAATTGGAATTTGTCAGTTTATGTCACGCTTTAGGTGTTTTCCTTAATAGAAGATGATGAATTAGAATAGCTTATGAATATGCTCCTAAACTAGAAAAACGTTATCCGGAAACATGGGACGTGAATCAACTTGCTGTCATGGAATGGATGAGGTCATTCATGAAACGACACCGACGACTTTCTTATCGAAAAGCAGAAAACACAACAATTGCAAGAGCATTGGCATTTAATAAATCCTACGTATGTTGGATCGAAGCCGGCATATTTCTTTTCCTCAACTTGGCTGAGGAGTGATTTATTTATTTTGGTTACTTCGCTCAAATTCATAACTAGAAAATGCGTCGAAATAATCGATATAATCTCTCTTGTTAGACTCAAGCGATGAAGGTCTTCTACACTAATAACTCTCCATAGTCTCAAGCTGTCTAGAAGCCTTGGAGGAAGCCGTCATTATAGCACTGAGAAGTAGTTCCTAAAGTTTTCAATACTTCTAAAACTTCAACTAGAGCGTTAACGATAAGATGAATGTAAATTAATTAAAGATCCGTCTATGTGATACGGGTTTGCACCACCATTGCCCCCACCCCAGTCCCCCCACTGCAGCGCGACGGCGGGGGAATAAATACCACGGAGCTCATCACAGTAGAATCAGTCAACGTCGGGAAGCAGTGGAGATCACTTCGCCCATAGCCTCATCGCCTTTGATAATGTCTGCCGCAGCTATAGACGAAACGTCAGGAAGAAATTTCATTGGACCACGGCTTCGAAGCCCGGAAAACGCTTTAGACTGTATTGTGACTGGCCGTAAAAGCCTTCACAGTCTTATAATATCTGTTATGTTTTGCGGTAGTGCTACAGACATTATGATTCCGGCTGATGTAGTTTTAAGTCAGAGCACTTATGGTCGATTTGGTGCGAGGGAGTGCCACCTGGAACAAGATATGGTCGAACAAAGAGCGGCTGGTTCATCACATAAGCTGATTAATTTCGAACTACCTACGTACCGGCTGTTAAAAATTTATAGGGGATCAATATAGGCGATAATTTGTCCAACCATTTCAATGCTGAGGTGCTGAAATTAGCCGAAGCACAACATTAAATTTCGTTGCTTAGCACCAAACTCTACACATTTATGTCAACCTTTGGATGTAGCTTTTTACGGGCCTCTTAAATTCTGGAGACAGGACCTTGATGATTGGAAACTATTATTAAAAAGAAAGTCCAGAAATCTTACGAAAGGGAATTTCCCAGGTTATTAAAGAAACTTTACACTCGTTTATACCGAACGGGAATTGAAGCTTCCAGAAGGCTTTCGTCAGGTTTTGAAACATGTGGCATATATCCGTTTAATCCGCGAAAAGTTCTAGAAAGACTACCAGATCACCATCAAACTGCCGAAACAATAGAAAGTGATGAAAATAGAGAAAATGCCAGCAGTTCTGCTCTTATTAAGATTTTGAGAGAGCTAAGAGGGACAATTGTCGTTGAAGCAGGAAAAAACTGTAAGTTCTGCTGACATTCAATACCAATCATTCAACATTCAAAAATTAAATGGCTACTGGAAATGGCCAAAACGATTCAATGCTCAATTTTCAACCGCAGCACGCAGAGTAAAATGTTCGTTAGAACCAATATCCAAGTGAATAATATAAATAGTATAATTAGAATCAGAGCTGAGAAAACAACATCAGTAGAGTATACTGCTGAATTTAATATTTGCAAGTGTGGTGTAATTTACCCTGCCCCAGTTATACATACAAGTTTTATTTCTTTTGATCTACATTTAGATACCACTAAAACTCTGCCAAGGATAATAACTCTAGAGTACAACCTCACTGATAGAGAAAGTATTGATCTATTAGCTGACAAGCTAATAGATAAACTCTGTGTTGAAACTGATCCATTTTACCATAGTTTAATTTTTGCAGTAACTCGTGTTTTAAATCAGCTAGGTGCAATGTCTCAGAAGGTGGTTACACTTTCGAGTGCACTTCAGTCGCTTAAACTGAATAATGATGCTAATGCTGAAACAACATATAATGCAGCAGGCATTTCACCAACAGATTTAGCAGGACATACATTGGCTAAATCTTATACCATATTGATTCACGAAAAACACAACAAAATTTGTCATGATTTTGAAGCTGACTTGCAACATGATACACAATCTATCACTAAAGCATGTGAATTTTGTGTAAAAATTCTCTATGAAGTAGGTCCTAATGCAAGGCAAGTTGACAAAGTGGTGACAAAATATGGAGGTTAAATTTACTGTACATGCAATAAATAATGAAGAAGAAAGTGAGGAAGGAAGAGTAGATGAAGAGAATTGCAATTTTGACGCAAGATTTGATGGGCCTAGCGTCTATTCTGATAGCGATACAGAGCTCGGTTGAAACGATCTGAATCCTGGAACCTACGTTTTAGTCAAATTTCAGTTTAAGAGATGTCTACAACATTATGTGGGACAAGTAATTTGTTTAGATGAGGAAGAAACGATGGTTGAGTTAAAGTTCCTATGTCATTCCAAAAAAGTGAACTATAAAATCTATTGGTTTTCAGTTGAAGACAAAACCGTTATACCCATATCAGAGGTGCAAAAAATACTTGCAGCTCCCACATCTGAAGTTCACGTGAAAAGTTAATATCATACAGAAAAGAATTTAAAATAAATATTTTCTTTTCAATATTGGGAGTTTTTCAAAATGGAGTACTTGGGTGCACACGAAATGGGTTTTTCTATCTAATTACCTTTCAAAGTGATCCATTCCGAGTTTTATTGAATAGTATCACTGGAAATGACAAATTCAAAAAAGGCCCAGTTTCGGTACAACTTTGAATAAGCAACAATTACAAAAAATAAATAGAAAGACGCAGATTTTTAAGCTCACATTATTAAGATTATTAAAGTTAAACAATGCCTCCAATGTAGAGCAATTACCGTTCCAATATTGTGTGTGTTAACAAAGATATACTTAAAAAAAAATGAAAAATGGTTCAGAGAAGCCTCGTTTTAGGGTATTTTATATTTTAGAGCTTTTGACCTTGTTGATCTTTCCGACAATGATATTATTTCTTTAGTAAAGGCTACGGCTTTTCTGTTACCATTAATTTAGTTTTTGTAAACGATTATGTGTAGAACAGGCACCTAAATAATTATTAATAAGAAAATAATAAGAGCTAATATTTATTAATTTTTAAAGTGGCAAACACTGGAGTATACTTTGAAATAAAGCATATGCATTATCTTTTTTTTGCGTGTTAAATGGGCTGTTTTATATATGGGCTCATCTTGTTATTAAATGTCCGAATCTACACCGTAGGATGTCCGAAACTGCACCACTCTCCCCTACGTTTTGAGCCAAATCAGATCACCGACTGAGAAATTATTCACAGTCAAAAAGTTAGCGAATATTTAAGCTATTAGTTAAATTTGCGGCGCAATGTATTTATAATAATATAGTCCGCTTATTTAAGAGTCATTTGTAGTTAAGTATTTCTAAGTCAATTTTTAGCTGACATCCATAAACATCCACAATTAATAAGTATTTTGTATTAATACTGACATCATAATAAAATGGGGAATTAGAAGTGCTGTTTTGAAATAAAATTTAATTTTGTTCAATGGAACAGTTTTTGGATTTACCTCATATTGGATGGGCCTCGTAAGAAATAAAACTATAATATCTCAAACGTAATTGTTTCGAAAACAGGTAAAATTCCATATAGCGTATGATTCACAATATTAGAGATCAAAGCAGAATCCAAAAATAAAAAATATACAAGAGGTTCCATTGAAAAACATTAAATTTATGTCAAAATGACACTTCTTATTCACCCTGTAAAAATAAGTAAAATTTTATTGAAATCCGTTTTCTTAACTATCATCTTCATGTCTACAACTTTTTTCCTTGCCTCTACAGGGGCGCTGAAATGTGGTGTCTAAGTAGAGTTGGGACACCCTGTATTTTGCAGGGATGCTAATGCAGAGTTTATTAAAACTCGATGCCCCACCTATTTTATGCAAGACTGGTTGACTATAGCAAAAATATTATTTTCTACATTAAATAAGAGGCCGTAAGGTAAAACAAATGCAAAACAGATTATAGAAACATACCTTTTTTTTTGTCAGACCCGCGAAGTTCGATAAATTGTGATCAAGCTTTGTCTAAAAAGTTTTTCTATACTTCTTATACTTTTAAAGATACAGGAGGAACAAATATTAACATATTATATTAACATAATTAGAGAGGTGCGAAGCTTCTAGGTAACGAAATCATAAAAGTGCTATAAACAATGTTTTTTAGTGTACCCCACAAAAACAAGTCTAAACAATTTAGGTCTGGCGACTTGCAGGCCATCGTACTTCACCAGATCTACCGATTCATCTATTAGGAAATGTCTCATTTAAGTATTGGGTAACCACTGCAGCCTTACGACATGGAGCTCCATCCATTTAAAACCACATGTTTTGCCTAAGCAATAGGGAGACATCTTCTAATAAAGAAGGCAGTTCTAATTCAAAAAAGTTTTGAAAATTTTCCCCATTAAAATTGTAAATATAGAAATATGGACCTACTACATGTTGGCCAATTATTTCACACCTGACATTAACTCCAGAGTGCTCTTGGTTTTCAATTTAATTGACTACATTAGGATTTTCAGTTATATCTTCATTCTGCTATCTGCCAATATCTCTCATTCTGCTTATTTGGATTGTCCATTGCTTACAAATCTGCTCATAAACCGCATCATAGACGCACACACAGATTTTGCAATTGCAACTGATTTCCTGCACGAAAAAGCGTTTGGATTATTTCTTAAATTCTTTTCCAATCGAGAAAAGGTCTTGTGATCAGCAATTATTCGATTTGGATAGCGTCCTTGATAAAGTCTAGCGGCTGCTCTTGAATTACGTTGAGCCTCACCGTAAACTAATAACATAACACCTCTGTTCTTGTTTAAACGTTTAACCATTGTTTAAACGTTAAGTTAAAAGGGTTGGGTAAATATTTAACGTTCAACTTTGAAAATAATGTGACATGAAGCTACTGAATACTGACATTGACAACTACAAACAAATATAAGTCACAGTCTATTTTTTATTAAAATAGTATGCTTATTCATAAAAAAGCAAGTTCCGCTTTTAACCGTTTTCTGCCTACATGTAGATTGTAGACTTACTTATAATATGTATATGTTGATATTGGTTCTTGCTGTATCTTCAAAAGTATAAGAAATATAGAAAAAGTTTTTATACAAAACTTGATCACAATTTATCGAACTTCGGAGTTCTGACAAAAAAAGGTAAGTTTCTAGAAAAAAAATGTCGTCGGCATCGCGACGCCGAGCGTCGTCCGCTCACTTTCAATCTGTGTGGCATTTGCTTTACCTTATGCCCTCTTATTTAATGTGGTAGAAAATATTTTTGTTATAGTCAACCAGTTTCGCATAAAATAAGTGGGGCGTCGAGTTTGAATGACCCTGTGCATATATTTTTGTAAAAGAGCCCCATTAGTTGTGTTAAAGTTTCGCCATTATTTTAGGCTTAGGTTACTTCAGTAGGGGATTTACAAATAAATTTTCATTTAAATATTAATTTGGTACACCCCTATCCCTATAATACAGTAGCATCTGATTGCATTGTCAATTACTTTTTGTCACAGTTATCATGCCATTGTCGAAAATAGGTAGAAAGTGGTGTCAAATTTAAGTCTACTAGAAGAAGACATGGTGTCAATGGTGTCAAATTTCGCAGCACAAAAATTACATACTTTTCTACTCCCGATTGATGAGTGGTCAACAATTTCACTGAAAGTTAGAATTTCAATGTTCCAGAGCTTAAAGACGAACATGCACTATCTAACAGAGCTATTGTACTAAGATTTTATAACTGCTTATTGGATATAAAAATAGTAGTGTCATATTCACAACAAAATTATCTCTACTTAAGTACTCATGTTTCACCTGATATCCGTCATTCGATTTTGTTTTGTCACCCTCCGTAAACTTCACAGTAAACAACAGAAACAAAAACCTATCTGTCTCATCTCCATTTTTTGTGATATGTGTATTATTAACTGTTCTATTTAAAAAGGTACTTATTGCTAATTGCTATTAATCAGTTCACTGTTGTCTTGACTTCCTGAAAGTTTTGAATATTATATCAATGTAGTATATTATAATATAATATACTACATTGAACATATTTTTCTTTCCTTTTCCTTTTGTCTTGAAAATGCGAAATCATTTTCTATTACTTAACGACTAGAGACATTAGCACCGTTACACGAAATCCTCTATGGCATCTTTTATTCATCAATTCTAATCTAAGTCAATCGACTAGAAGCGTTATGCTAACCCCACTCGATGTACTATTGTTGGCGTCTTGATGTAGGATGTTTTTATTATTGCGGAATGCCTGTATATGTTTAATAATACAAGCGTAGCGGGAAACTAGCTTTCCTATTGCAATGACCTGATATTCAAACATAGAACCCTACAGAAATAGTACACACTGTCAATTATTTTACAATAGTAAACCTTGCTTCAAAAATCGTACCGATATCCTACAGTGGAATAAACCAGCTTACCGATTGCCAGTCTTAAAAAATATTCAAGCAAGTTCCTATAGAAGAATAATTTAAATCATAACTAACTTCCTACTAATTCAATTTTCCTATATTTTTTTCTCTTATTCGATACGGAGTCTTTGAACAGTACCGGATCCAGTCTTAAATTGGACCGCAGGAGAGGCATATAACCAAATACGGCAGCGAAGGTATTAAGGCAAGTTTGCCTTTGAATAAAATGATCCGGATCATTCCACGGTGACCAGCTACCGGCACTTGGTTGCTCTTTGTACTGCTTCCGCTGCGTTATTTTAATCGGGGGTCTGCGAGTTACATGACTGACTAAGAAATTCATAAGAATGTCTTCACAATTTTGACTTTGTTCAACAGTTTTATGCAAAAGCGGGCTTAACCACTCCGTATACAGGTAATTATAGTATCTGTGGTAAAAAGCCGCTCCTGTTAAAACGATAGAGTAATCGTTGGTCCATTTGGAGGTGTACCCCCAAGTCGACTTTGAATCGTCCCAATAGTGGGACCTCCCTGGATATCCGACTATTCTATCGGGAAACTGCTTCCATACAATGAAAGCAAAATCTATCTCTTCGGTTGTCAAAATAGTATCCTCATCCAAAGAGAGTACCGTGTCAGTGTTTATTTCTTTGTGAGGATAAAACCTTTGAGAGATACTGGACTTACCGTCCACTCCATTTCCAGTCTGTATGATATGTAAAGGAATATGTATAGGTATATTAGGCCAGCGAGACTTGCTCGGTGGTCGTTTGTCGTTGGACCAGACTATAAGAATTCTTGCTACGTACAAACTCCTAGAAATGTATGTGACTAGCCTATAAAGCGTGGAGGTGGACGACAAGGGTATTCCTGAAACAAATAATTGCATTAGAGTAAAAATTTGACTTAGGCCTATTTATTTATACAATAGCAATTTTAAACATTATTGCAATTATTCATTTAAAGCAACGGGTCCAGTTCTTTTAGGAAACTCAGAACCCTCTTCCATACGTTCAACTTTTATGTTTTAATCACATCACATCATTACTGTTCAGTCCTAATTTTTAACTTCGATTCGCACGAAGGTTATCGGGAACAGGAGAAATAATAATTTCCACTACTTAAACAGTTTCGACGTATATTGAAATCTCCTCATGGCGACTCTATCATTGCTCTCAGCAATAGTAAAATAAAACGTCATTAGCGGAGCACAGTGCGACATTAAGTCGCTATGTAACCAATAGTGAAAAATTCAGTATTAATAAAACTGTTAGAGTATTTTACTAAGTTGTGCCCGAATAGTGATGCCACTGTAAAGTAATTTGATTGAGACCTTATATTAGTAGACACCAACATGGCCATACGTCTCAGAACAGACTGTTTCCAAAATGTCCAACATTCTTTTTTCTTCCATCTTTTTCTTCAAGCACGGACGTACGCTTCACGTAATGCTTTCGCATGTCATACTTGATGTTGTTGATTGGCCTGGTCTCGATGATAACGATAAAATACCCGGGGGTTCTTGAACCCAAAAGGACGAATTACGTCGTGAATCCTTTATAAACAAGCTATATCGCCACTCACAACCTCAATATTGCAGTGCCTTTACTACCCCCCTTGCCATGTTGTTAATCAAGTTTGCAAAGAACTCTTGGGACACAGCTTCCCATTTTCCCCTTATTCCCTTGACGAAGCCCATTGGCATTTTTTGGTATGATAAAACTGTTTGAGTTTTTGGGTCTTTCTATAGCAACTTAGCAAGAGCATCAGATAGATAGATATAAATTTATTGCCATTTTAGGAGATCAATTCAAAACTACTTTTGAGTTTTTCAAAAAGTTTATGGCTTAGTACATATTTTGACGGTTTTCCTAAATCGATCTAGCTGAGTTAATATTGGACATAGAGCAAGGTTGTTACATAATATAAAAGTTTTGGATAAATTTACCCCAAACAAGCCAGAATAATCAAACTTTTTCTGACATCTGTCATTTGTGAAATATCGCATAAATTAACTTTTTTTTAAGAAAGTTTAGTTGGCTATCGCCTATTAAAAAAGGTCTTTTTCAACTATAAAATGATACCAATAAGTAGACAGTTGTTTTTAAAATGGCCACTTTTTTCTCCAGGTTATAGCACAATTAAAAAATGATGGTTTTTGATTAATCTCCTAAAATGGTAATTCTTTTTCCTTTTAATTTACTTCGTAACTGCTAGTTTCCGAGGTCCCTTCGCAAAAATCGAAAAAAACTCACCCTGTATATAACTGACTCACCACAGCCCAGCTTCCTTTTCCTGAACATGTAGTTGTATTTTTGTAATACCAATAATGCCGCTCTAAATTGGGAATACATAACTGAACAAACCTGACGTAACAATCATATAAAAGCGGACTAACAATCAGATAAAATACAGGTAGATAGATAGATAATATTTTTTATTTGAACAAAATAATTACAAGCAATTACTGCGGTCACACATGTCAACATATTAACAAGGTGATTGAAAAGATTCTTTTAATACATCTGATTTCCTGCTGTCAGGATCAAGCAATTAATTGACTACGGCCCTGCCGCCCAGACTAAATCATGCTCTGTTCAGTGATCCATTTTCTATTATAAAATAATACCACTGAGGCCATAACCCCTTCAAATTTGGACTCTCAACAGCAATAACTCGTCACTCTGTCCTTTTACAATTTTTGCTAAGAGTATTGGTTCAATAGCTGAATCGTTCGTTTGTTCACCTCAAAGTGCCTGTGTGGACGAGCCATCATTCAATTCTACCGATGTTCTCCTTACAGAGGAAAGTTCTTCATGCTGCTCTGTCTTTTGCCAATGGAGGAGGTTTCCTTTAAACGGCCTTCTAGATAATTCATTGGCATTTCGGTGAGACCATCCTGCGTCGCGATCCGTGCGATGCTTAATAACTTTAACTTGCCTGACAATGGCCACGTTTGCTGCAAGACTTTTGCCAAACTTATTGACTTCAGTGTTGAAGTGACCCTACTTAGTCAATCTTGTCGAGATAATATAATGGTCAACCAATTCTGGGTTTTCTTAACTGCCTTGGTTAATGACCATATCTCAGAATATTTAGATCACTTAATGGGGGCCTGTCTAAACTCACATTTAGTCATAAAAATAATTTCAGTTTATATATTTCAGAAACAATACAAAATTAATTAACTAGGTTATTGCCGCCAACGCACCGCCAGTAGGTCACCAATAAACACCAGGCAACCAGGTACCAGACGCAGCGTCAGCAAGAAAATCACCAAACCTTCCAATGTGGAGCACAGAACAATATTTGTCAGCAATTTATTATTTTAATTCATTTAATATTGTTTATGACATTTGTTATTTTTGTATATAAATAGTTGTTAATTGTTAAATAAAAGTCAGTATCAATCCAACAGTGGTTCTTACTCAACTTTCCAACCTAAACCCTATACAGTAATAAACTACCAAGTGTCCTGAGCATTCTTCCTAAATTCCATTACAGGAATTTACAGGGCTAAAGTATCAATGGAAGCAAAACCTCCAGAATATGTAATTACAATAAGTCCTACATGCTGTCAACCAGAAAGATCTGAAGCTGTAAAGGAAATTGCAGGAACAACAACTTGAGGATAGAAGAAGAACTAGATATAATAAAGAAAGAACAGAATAGACGTCATCAAGAACAAAATGAAGAACAGACAATTTCACTCACTTTTAACCGACCAATCACAACTTTCGATATCCTAGCAACCGTCATAGGTAACGTGGTCTTTTCCAAAAAGACATGGTCAAAAGGCGAAATCGAAAACACCAAAATGAAAAGACCACGCTGGTATAGCAACGGGTCTAACAAACAGAAAAGTGAAAGTGGTCTACCTTAAGGCGCATCAACATGAGCACGAACGCTAATGGTAGAATTTGAATTCGTTATAAATAGGTACTGACATACCGACAAACTGCTAGTTTTTGAAATTGTCAATTCAAATATACCTCTAGCGTCGCTGCCTTATCGAATCCCGCCGATTTAAAACTCAAAAATGCAATTTTCACAAAAAATTCTGCTCGACAAATTTTCTATTACAATAAAAAAAAATATTAAAATTGTATTCGGCGGTCTTTTCGATAAGACAACTCCGCTATCGGTATATTACTGTTGAAAAGATGTCATCAAGAGTAAAAAAGATGAGTAGGAAGGACGTCATCAAGAGCAAAAACAAAAATAAGAAAGACGTCATCAAGAATTAATGGGCCATCTTGCAGCTAGAGAGCAAATTAGAAAATCGAATAATGGAAAAAGTGGAAGATATTGTGAACAAGAAAGTTCTCGAGCTGGAAAGGAAATTGAAGGAACAACAACTTTAGGACGCCAACGTGTCTAGGAGTTTTGAGCGGGTCCTTCGCCAAAAGTAAGACTCCTGATTATGACGATACGACAACCTGGGAAATCTATAAAATCCAATTTGAAGCAGCTGCAAAAGCCAACAGCTGGTTCGAGCCGCAGAATGCCATATAATTAGTGGTAGCGCTTCGTAGCGAATTTGCTGAATTACTCCAATCACTTTCGGCAGCACATGAAAGTAATTATATAGCTCTGGTACTCGCTCTGCAGCTACAATTTGGAAATTAACATAAATAAACCGTGTTCCAGAGCCATATAATGACGAGACAGCAAAAATCAGGCGAATCGTTGCAAGAATTCGCGGCGGATATAGACCGGTTGATTCACTTGGTATACCCTTCAGCCCCTGACTTTTTAGCGGAGGACAAGCACATTCAACCACCCATTAGACATGACCCAATTTTACAGTATCTGCGTGCCATCCCGTTCGAGCGCCCGAACAACAATATTATACAATAATAATACAAAACAATACATTACAATAAATAATGTTATATTGATATGGCCAAATTAACCCAGAATGAACTACAAAAAAATTTACGCTGAGTTGGCTAGAACGAAGTTGACCATTTGAAAGAAACTGGTTTCAATCCGGTCATATCAACGCTATAACGCTATTTCAAATGTCACTGGATCCTGACAGGACAGTGTGAGGCGAAATGGTAAAACGGCATAAGTTGTATGGTTTTTTCGAGTGCAGATAAATGGAGGAAACGCTGTAGTCGTAAAAGGAAAGCAACAAGAAGAGAATATCGACATATTTTTATCAATTCTCAACCAATCCAAACAGTTTCGCAAATAAACGCGCGTCTTCAAACTGTTAACGAGACGAGACAGTCAAATCGCCGCAAACCATTCGAAAGCTACATGAAAAAGATCTACAAGCTAGAAGCCGCCCAGCTCACCCTTCTTTGCAAGTTGCTCATCGAACTGTAAGAGGGTTATTATGGGTAGAAACTCTTAGTGATTTGCTGATTTAACTTGTTTGCTAGTGATGGCGATTCTTTAGATCGTTTGGGCACTATTCATTTAATACAATTATTTGTCACTAACACTTTACTCTAGCTCTGTAATATCGATTTGTTCGATAGCTTTTAGCTTACTTAGAATCGTTTAAGAATTCGACCAACTAGACCCGCGGCGGACCGTGCCTTTATACCTAAAAAAAATCGAGGATCACCATTAAACGTTTAATTGACACTAAAATTCGCGTAAACAAGTTAATTAATCACGCTCGGCGACATCGGGTCGCGACAGGTCCAAGGGTAGCCCGGGACCGACAGATATGACCGCCCGCAATAATCCAATTATAACACTTTATGCCCCGCTTTTGTGTTACTTGTAGCTTCCTTTCCACCAGAGTTTGGATAGTGGTTTCCATATCCCTCAACTCTTTGTATAAACATGCCCTAGATGTATCATCCTTGTCATCGCAATTTGATATTCTTACACGTGGAGAAGCACTAGATACCACTAGCAACGCTTTGAACTCAGGGCTCTGAATTATGCCTCCCTGATAACCCTGGGCCTTACGAGAAGTAAGTGGTGTTTCAAATAACTATCCCGAATTAATTCAATGAATTTTTCCACGGTTAAGTGCTTTTGGAAACACCCAGGGCTGAAACCTGGAACACGGTTTCATTATGTTCTTTTTCAAATCGTAGGTGTAACGCGTGTACAAGAGCTCTATAATTACTTTGATTTGCTGCCGACAGTGATTGGAGTAATTCAGCTTCTTTGCCAAGGAGTGCTACAACTAATGATATGGCTTTCTGCGGCTCGGACCAGCTATTAGCTTTTGCAGCTGCCTCAAATTGAGTCTTATAGATTTCCCAAGCGGTAACAACGTCATAATCAGAAGTCTTAATGTTAGCGTTGGCTGTGCTAAAACTCTCTATGGAATAGTCATCTTCGCTCCGTTGTTCTAGGAATCTCTTCTCAAGTTCGAGAACTTTCTGGTTGACGGCTTCTAAGTCCCCTTATAATGTTAACGTATTTTAAGTCTATATAATAAGATATGTATGTAATAGAGCATGAGGAGTGGAATAAAGATGATTAAAAATTGCGACAGTTCTAAAATCTGATTGAATTTGTAGATGGGGTAAGGTAAAAATAGAAGCTATTCCCCAGGACTTCATTGAAAACTTGGTAAACAGCATGCCAAAGAGCTGCTTAGCCATATATAGTCACATTAAAGCCATTTTTTTTAATTCAGTAGTTTTCTTCATGAGAATTAAGGGTAGAGATAATTCTTAGGCTGATTTCGAAAGTGCCTACCAGATCAGAATTTTGCATCCAACGCCCATCATTTTCTTATATATAGCCGCCTTATTTTCCATCTATCTGGCAAACCGTGGCACCTTTGAAATCTGCAATTCTGACCTGAGTATGATTTTTGTGGGACGCCTTAATATCACTGGCATTGAGGCACTTCGCTTGTAACGTCAAAACATCTACACAAATGCATCTTGACTTTACAGTAAATTTTACACTTTTTTGAAATCCCTGTAGCTTTGTTCCTTATTTACTAAACACAAAAACGGAAATTATTTCGCAAAACATAAACTACGATTATTCAAAACAGCAAAAATGAAGTATTTTAAATTTTATTATACACGAGTATTTCTTCTTTCAGTTGTAACAAGTTTGCAGCGATTTTGCATCATCCTGTATAAAATATAAACTGAGCAGTTAGCACAAAAGTTTCCGCAGCTCTTAACACAGAATAACTGAGTCTTGACATGCTGCAAATTGTGTTCAAATCGGTTACGGCAATTTCAACATACGAACATTTAAATATGATAAAAAAAAATGATGTGATGTTTTCTTTTATCAGTTTATCACCTCTTTACATTCGTACACCAATTTGTAGTAAGTAATTTACCTTTTATATCTTTCAAACACTCACAAAATTAATTGCAGCATGACTAAAAAATTTACAGAGTGCTAAGGATTCTGATTATCCTAAAATTGGTGACCTAGAGCTTTATTATCAAGCTAAATGAGGGCTATTATTTACTTTCTATACTTTACTATATTATTTCTTGCAGTCACCCTGAATATTTTACTAAAAACAATACTTTACATATATCATTGGTTGTTATCTTGGGTTCTGGTCCTTTTGTTTGATTAAAATGAGTTACAGCGGGTGCTTCTAACTTCGTTGTTTATTGACGTTTGCTTTGAGTTACCGACTTTATTCTTTACTTTAATCATCCCTCAATACGTTTATGTTTCAACATTTTATTTTGTACTTGTAGTAATCTTTATATATTTTATTTTTTTTTCATGTATTCCTTTATACCATTCCTTCCTGGTATTGTAAAAATTTAACTTTAAATTAAGTATTCCATATGTTGTAGTACTCTGATGAAGGCACCAATTTGTGTCGAAACGTCAATAAACAACGAAGTTAGAAGCACCCGCTGTAACTCATTTTAATCAAACAAAAGGACCAGAACCCAACATAACAACCAATCATACAACCACAAGGGTCCAAGAATCCAGAAGCCTACGTGCCAACCATTTACATATATCGGTAATCGGTTGAACAGTGGGAGATCAGATTAATGTCGCTAAAATTATATTCGCAATATTTGTCAACCGCAATTACATTAGAAGATAATTAAACGACTTACCTAATTGGCAATAGATGACTGCGGTGAACTTATTTCTGTCCGACTCAACGTGAAAGGGAAAATCTTGCAACGAGTCAGAGAAGGTGGGCAACGTGACCAAAGCTCCAGGAAAAGAATTCCATATCGTCCCGTCGCGTTTTGGCTTCTTTGGTAATTTATCTCTAATTATCTCCAAGGTGGTGTACATTATCTTCTCAATGGATGAGAAATATCTATCCCACAAAACTTGGGTTTGCTGACGCAGTTGCAAAATCTTGCTTGGAGGTATCGAGCGAATGATGTGAGGGACCTATGTTCAGATGTCGCCATTTATAACGTGGAACTTTCATCGTTGACAGACAGTACCTGTAGAAGCAGCCGTTCGTCCGCCCAAACGACGGCCTTATTCCAATCGATTACTTCAGAAAATGGCAAGTCCCAACCATTGGAGAGCAAGACGGGGATACAACCAGCTTGTAACGCCTCCAGAAATCTAAAGGAACCCAACCGCCTACCTCTAGGAACTAGGCAAAATGTAGAATTTTGCAACAATGTTTCATAATCATATCTAAAATATGTATATTATAGGATTACGTTTAAATTTGAAAAGGACATTAGTCTTGAGCTAAGTTAGCGCTACACCTAACCTGTCATACTCCCGGTTATCCTCATCACACCTTTCGTCTTTCATATCTTTCCAACTTTTGCCATGCTTACAAGTAGTAACCATAATCATGTCATTCCTGTTATGTAGATGGTATAGCGAGTTTCTAGTATCCGATCCGATTCCATGGACATAACGTTTACCTTTAAATGCCAACAGATAGGTCTTTTCTAAAGGATAATTGTTTGCAGTTGCTGATCCTGATTCTCCACCTATAAACAACAGAAATATAAAAAAAGGAATGTTACTATCACTGTTCTTAAATAATAAGTATATTAAGTGTGTTATTAATTTGTGTCATGTGTTCTGAACGTAGAAAATAAATATTTTAAATTAAATTTTTAAGGTTTGAAAGGGAAACTCCACAACGAACGGTAACTCATAATTCCAAGATGTTTAACAAAACCTAAATCTATATGTTCTCAAAAGACTGGTTATACTTTATAAAAAAAAGACAATGACCATGTCCTGGGGGGGACGTGAGTAGAGGCATTGAGCTAACGCATTTTGCACTATTTTTGAGTATTTTGAATTTGCTTTACATGAGAGCAGAGAAAAAGATGTTATCTAAGCTTATGAATACTCCAGACTCCGACGAAATGTCTGTACAAATACTAAGCGCCGCTTTAGGGAAATCAGTTAGGGCTCTCTGAGTGTCTCTGAGAACGGTAATAATTTATTTGCCAAAGACGAAAGTTTTCTTGTCCCAGTACAAGACTAAGTATATAGGTCAGAGATGCCGGCACCCCCACAAGAGAAACATCAACCAGCAATGCTAAGGAGTACCAGCCCTATCAAAATCAGAGAAAAAAAAAGGGAGACACAATACAACAAATTTCCAATGCACAACTCTTTAAAAATAATTCTCAGGTGATTCTTTTATACACCCAGCATACAAGGAGGAATATGAGTGCTGGCCAATCTCAGATATTGTTGCGAACTCAAGGTTTGAAAAATTCCAGGGCAACTCAATTTAATTAAAACACAATTTATTTACTCGACAAACAAGCACAAGTACAATTCATATACTTATAGTCCACTATTTACCACTAACACTTTACTATAGCTTTATATTATTGCTCTGTTCTTTCAGCTCACTTAGACTCCCTTGAGAATCAGACTAACTTGACCTGCAGCGATCCCTGCCTTTTGTACCAAAAGCTTATAAACTAAAAAATTCCCACATATTCAATGAACAATAAAAAAATACGCTAAACGTTTAAACGACATTAAAAGTAGCGTACACAAAGTGATAAATCACGCCACGTCTAAGGGTCGCTTGGCAACGACCTGCGACCGCTTGCACCAATCCTTAAAAATAGCTTATATATACAAATAGCGTTCTATACAAATTCCATGTTTACGAAATGGGTTGAAGCACAATATTTTTCCAAAGTAGATTTAGAGACTGTCATCGTCCAATTTTCTACAGAACCAAATTCTATCCAGGTTGGGATTGTCTAAAAATCATAATATTGTTGCGAACTCAGGGTTCAATAATTCCAGTGTAACGATTTAACAAGAAAACACTATTTATTTGTCTCACAAATACACACAGGTACAATTCGCCTACTAAATAACTCACTACTTAACACTTTATAGCCTTCTATTATCGCTTCGTACTTTAGCTTACTTATAGCTCGCTTAAAATAAGACTACTCTACCGCCTGCTCGCGTTCTCCTTTTATACACCATCCTAAAATTACAGAAACACCTAGAATATTTTAGAAGAAAAATAATTAATACGAGACACATAAAAAAAAGGTCGTAAACAACTACGTTCTAAGTAAACAGAGCAATAAATCAATCACTCGTGACGACATGCTAAACGCCGAGACGCGAAGATTCTACCTCCTTCGCCCGGAGCGTAACGGTCATCGTAACAATATCAAGCTTCTCAAATTGTTTTGGGGAATTTTTGTCGCCAATTCTGCAGCACGTATAAAGTTACCGGCGTGTGGTCCTACTGACCCCACTAGATCGCGTCTTAAGTCTAAGGCGATGTGGAACTGTGTAGAACTGCAACCCGACTTTGAATTTTATATCTGAGGATATACTGAGGTAGTGTGAATACCGGGCATCAAGGACAAGAATGCAACAAGGAAGGTGCCTCGTTTGATAGGAATAGAGCAACGTCCAAAGGGGAAATATCCTTTTTATTTTCTCAATTTCCAACTTTGACCACCTGTAACTTCAGAACGAGTAGATCATTGGAGTGAAACCAACGGTTTCTTATTCTTTTTAATACCCTCTTTTACTTCTAACCAAAGAAAGTCTTGTAGGTTCAATATTTTGGGAGATAGGCCTCTTTGGAAGTCGATTTTTACGCACTTTTAGAATGTGTTTTGAAGGAATTTAGAAAAAAGTCCACTTATGGGACTAATTTTATTCTTAATATGTGTGTTTCATTCACAGGGGATTGAAATCGCCTCCTTCCGATCAAAAACAGCAAAAAAAACTTTCCAAAGTTTTTGGTCAATTTCCAAGTTTGACCGCCGTGAGTAGACCCCTTGAAGTGAATCCATCGGTTTCTTGTTTTTTTTTATGTCTCCTTTCACTTCCCACCAAAGTCCCGTAGGTTCAATACTTTGGGAGATAGACCCCCAGGGAGGTCAATTTTTAGGCACTTTTAGAATGTGCTTTGGAGGCATTTAAAAAAAAGCCCACATATGAGACCAATTTCAGTCTTATTATGTTTGTTACGTTTACAGGGGATTAAAATCGCCTCATTCCGATGAAAAACAGGAACAGAAAAACAACCTTTATGTGCCCTGAGCCAGCACTGTGGTTTCATACTATCTGGTAAGGCAAAACTCTAGAGATGGTAAAACACGAAAATTCCGGGAAGGATAGTGGACCTTTCCGGGCTAACCTTATCCAAGAAAAATTAATGGAACAGAAACGGTGAAAGATAAAGTTCGATCAATGCTGAAATTAACTAGAAAATATACTGTTTTGTATAGAGCATAGTCACTAATTGCATCTGCACATATCTTGGCTCACAAAAGGGATGGAGTGTCTGTGTATTGAAGTCAAAGATCTAAACACGGTGACACTCCAAACAAAACAAAAAAAAAATAATTGCAAAAGAGCCCAATAAAAGCAAAAAAACTCATCAAAAAATCAAATGGTTCAAACACTGACGGTAGTACAGTAAAAAATAGCATGGTAGTACAAAAGTGCCAACATTAGAAGTACATACGTTGAAGTATAAAGTATCAAATTAGGCCGGAACTGAGGGCAAATTAAATAATTTGTAGATAATGATGTGTAAGAATTAATACATAATAAACAATAGAATATTACAAGAAAATCCATTTAGAATCAGGGACACAACAGTTAAGACAACAGTTGAAAAAAAAGAAATATCAAAATAGGAACAGCAAAGAGAAAAAAAGGAATACGAAACGTTACTTAAAGATTATCATGTGTTTTATTTATTACTGCCGTAGATTCATCCATGGGACTACTTGTCCTGGAAATTTTATGATCAACACATAAGCAAAACTAGCATTTAATTTGCAAAGATAGCAGTGTATATATTATTATATGCAATTGCTTGTATCATATAAATAGCTGGCTTATCTGTTTTAATGATCTACTATAGATTCAGTAGTATCTTTTAGGCCATCGCATTCGCAGAACTATCGACTTTTTCGTTGACTCAAACTATTTACAAAATTAAACACAAAAAAAATAATGTTCTTCAATATTATCCACTACAGTGTCGAAAATATAGGAATTATTGTTATAAGTAATAAATATTTTAGTTATAAGAGCTGTTTGTTTATTGTTTTGTTGTTAAATTGTATCGGGTGCGAATCTATCCAACGTCTAGACACGCACGAAAGTGAAGAAAGTAATTTGTGGAGGAGTAATTCCATAAGTGTGAACTTATTGATTACGGACTGATACTTAACATAGATAAACAGGCCTTCCAATATAAGGAGCCGCCGTAAGCACTCGAATTTCAACAATGATGGCCAGAAGTGCTGCTTCTCGAGGACCTTTTGATACCAGAACTCCTAAAACATCGCTTTCTGGATCCAGCAATCGTGCCTAAATCTCTTTAATTGCAAAATTTTTCAAATATGTTGCAAAAAGTCAGTTCGTCTGACTTTAGTGTGAAGAGAGTCAGTTACCAACAAATGTCGTCAAGCGACACCTGAGAGATAAAGGTAGTGTCATCATAATGTTTTGGCCATTGACCAATTGGAGGCTGTGGAAAAAGAGCTTTTCACTTTAGACTCGTCACCCAAGAGTTTATTGTTGTCGTTTTTTAGGCTTACTATCTCTGCCTCCTGAGCTTGGAATTGCTTCATGAACTTTCTACAGTCTCTTGCTCGCTAAGGCCTTCCGTTACCAAGTCATTGCGCCACCTAGATCACTTCGAAAGCCGACAATCTTCGAGACCACGGCGTAATTACCGGACTTCTGTTGGCCTGTGTTCATCTGCTCAGAAACTTAACCGTCAAGTTTGATGACCTCACTGCAACCTCGATGTTCAAGGTATACTAAATGAACAAGATTAAACTAACCTAAACTTCACTCAACATTTTGTTGCTGCTCTTCAGTTCTTCATTTACTAGTATATCTATACAATAAGTAACATTGAACCCTTCAAGTGCGAATTCAGGCAGTCTTGGATCTAGGGTTTCAATGCACTCAACTCATTTATTGGCTGCCACCACCGATATTTGCCCACTTTTTAGAGCTATATAGTCCTTTTGTGACACAACAAACTTCACACTTGGATAATTCACCCAGTAGAACCGCTCTTTAATTTTGGCCAAGGTTTTATTGACCCCAAAATGACCTCCACTGGTTTCGTCGTGCATTTCCTGTAGTACATCCGATTTTCTGCTACCAGGAACAACCAACTGACTGACTACGGTCTTGCCATCCGGACTCTCCCACGCTCTGTTCAGTAATCCATTTTCTATTCTAAGGGAGTGCCACTGGGCCCATAGCGCCTTCAGGTTTGGACTTTTACCAGCAATTTCTTGCCACTCTGGTCTCTTGTCGTCAGTCTTTGCCAAGAGTATGGGTCCAATATCTGGATCATTCATTTGTTCGTCTCGCAGCGTTTGTGTGGTCCAGCCATCGTTTATTTCCACCAACGTTCTCCTTACAGAAGGATGTCCCTCACGCTGTTCAGTTCTTCGACAATGCTATCTTCTTTACATGACCATCTAGACAATGCATCTGCATTTCCGTGAGACCTTCCTGGTCGATGTTCAATTTGGATCTTCCGTCCTCTAGTGCGTTCGGCCTCTGTAAGACTTTTGCCACCCAAATTATTGACTTGACTTGATTGATTGACTTGACTAATCCTGGGGGTCTTAACGGGCTCGGTCAATTGCCCCCTTCAATTGACCGGAGTTGGTTTTTCCTGGAATCTAGGGCGGCCTTGTTTGCCGCTCGGTCTTCTAAACAACGGCGACGGACTTCTTGCCCTATTACGGCAGTTACTCTTGACGTGACCCAGTTTGCAGCAGTTGAAACATTTTATGCCCCGATTGCCTGTTGTTCAAGGAGTTCTTCCCAACAGGGCTTGCATATTGACTGCGATATCCTTCAACGCTTTATGTCAACTTGCCATGGATTCAGCCACAGACGTATCCTTCTTGTCATCGCAAGTTGCCATTCTTACACGTGGAGAAGAACTAGATGGCCCTCGTGACGCCTCGTATTCCAGGGCCTGAACTAGTGCCTCGCGGATGTTCCTGGGCCTTACTAGACGTAAGTGGTATCTCATATCACTATCGCAAACTCCCTCAACAAACCTTTCGGCGGCAAATTGCGTTTGAAAACATTCAGGGGCTGATGCGCGGGCCTGGAACACGGTTTCTTTGTGCTCATTTCCGAATCGTAGTTGTAGGGAGTGTACTAAAGCTGCATAATTACTTTGATCAGCTACCGACAGAGATTCGAGTAATTCAGCCGCTTTTCCACGAAGTGCTACCACTAATGATGTAGCTTTCTGGGGCTCGGATCAGCCATTAGCTTTTGCAGCTGCCTCAAATTGGGTTTTATAAATTTCCCATGCCGTAGTACCGTCATAATCGGGAGGCTTAATCTTAGCGTTGGCTGTGCTAAAACTCTCTGTAGACACGTTGTCGGTTGTCGTCCTCAAGTTGTTCCCGAAATTTCTTTTCTAGCTCGAGAACCCTCTGGTTGACAGCTTCGAGTCCTTCGTTAACGCCGTTAACGGATTCGTTAACCGATTGCATTAAGCTTTCTTCCAATTGTTGCTCTCTAGCTGCGAGATGGTTCATTAATTCTTCTTTGAATTGTTGATGACGTTGCTCCTGTACTTGATCACGTTTTTCCTGCTCTTCCTTGTGCTGTTGATAACGTCGCTCCTGTACTTGATCACATCACGTCTTTCTTGTTCCTCTTTTTGTTCCTTATATCGTTTTTCCTGCTCTTCTTTTTGTTCGTTTCTCCTGTTCTAGATAATGTCGTTCCTGTACTTGATCACGTTTTTCCTGTTCTTCCCTCTGTTGTTGCATAAGGGATAGCAGGGTGGCAAGTTGATCCTCCATCGCTTGATGCTGGCTTCTGGTCACTGGCATAAACACGTAATTTCCGGCAATGAAGCACTTACTTACAGTTCAGCAGTATTAGTCCTCAAATTCCCACTGGAATCGCACTTCTGACTCCAATTGTTGCGAAGGTTCAATAATTCCAGTGTAACGATTGAACACGAAAACACTATTTATTTATCCCACAAATACACACAGGTACAATTCGAGTACTAAATAACTCACTACTTAACACTTTATAGCCTTCTATTATCGTTTGGTACTTTAGCTTACTTATAGCTCGATCAAAATAAGACTACTACTAACCGCGGCGCTATTCGCCTTTTATACACAATCCTAAAAATGCAGAAAAGCCTAGAATATTTTAGAAGAAAACTAATTAATATGAGACACATAAAAAAACCTGAACTAACCTGAACTACCTCCTAAATAAACAGAGCAATAAATCACTCGTGACAGTCCCATGCTGAAAGGGCCGGACGGCGCAAGACGCGAAGGTTCTAGCTCCTTTGTCGCGGAGCTACCGAAACAGTATTTTCTAGCGATTCAGTCTTTTATGCAGATTTTTCAGCTATATGATTTCTCTCCGAATTCAGGGAGGGTTGGATCTAGGGTGTCAGGTCACTGAATTTAGAGAAGATAGTCAGGCATCACATGTCAGCAAAAATTGACAAATCGTCAATTTTACTTGCCAAGCATTGAATTATCCAATGAAAATTATATCTACCGTAAGGAAGTCCAACCCCGTTTTTCTTCATTAGTCTCTTCTTCTTTTCGACAACGTTCTATGTATGAGTGTGTTGATTGAACTTAAAACTAAAAGCTCTTTCTAGGTTAAATGAATCACAAAATCTTTTTGGCTCGTTCAGAAAGGGTTTTTGTGACTATTCTTTTTCTGACTCGGATCATGATTTGATGCACTGTTAAGGTAACGGTGAATGTGTGTTGATTTTATGTGCCGGTTATGAGTCACTTTCCCATTTGATTTGATTACCAAGACAGAAAACAATGTCTCCGTCTTATGTTGGAAATACTAAATAAACTAATAAATATGTTAGTGGTATACAGTGTTCGAGCGAGCAGTTCGGCAGAGTTTGGTGGATACATATTCATGCCAGTTGACATCATTGAATTTTATCAAAACATACATACCGTGTGCAACCGGATATGTAAAACGACTCTTGTAAAAAGTAAAAAATTGTCAAATTTAAAATTTTGTTTTTTGAGGTTCAGGTCTGCTTAAAATCAGGAAAGCCTTTGATCACTGACATAATAATCTAAGTTTTTCTTAATAAAAATTGGAAAGTGATAGTCTGCCGATGATTTTGAAATTTGGCATAGAAGCTTAGCTAATTTCTAAACCCTTTTCGATTTTTCGAAACTTAAATTCTGACAAAAACTGGCCTTTGACCAAGCAGGGCTTTGTAATTGGCATTTTTTTTACAAGAGTCCAGGGATGCACTGCATATACCCTTAGTACATAATATATCAATCAGGGAAATAAAAAAGCAGAATATTGTTATACTTATCTAATTTGTACAATGTACAATAATTTGTGGTTTATTTAATACTGCTGCTAAGAACCTAATGATTGTTCCTCGTCGGTAGAGACTAATTATTTTCTTATCTTGAAACGTTGAATTGAAACATTGCAAAGTTGATTTCTTCATGTAATTTTTATTACATGTCAATTTATCTATTATCTTGCTCTAATATAGTTTTACTATAATCACTTAATTCATCCCATAGCATTTCCTAGTGTTTATTTTTCTAATACGTTATCTAAACATAATTTGAACCATAAATTTTATAAAGTAAACCGTGTATTATTTCGTAATAAAACCAAGGATTTCTAATAGCTTCAACTGATCCACGAGCTTTAGCATTTGACACACTTTACCCATTCTGTTCAATTTAAACTTTAAACATACTGCATGTCTTTAACGGTTGACTATTAGCAGATAATTATACATGAAATTATCAAAACAGTTTTTAATAGACCAAATATTGTTGATTGTTCATCCACATCGTTGCAACATAATCATTAATTTCAAGACAGTACGAATAATAAAATAGAGGGTCATTGTGGCTCGACAAATAATACCGTTCTTCAAAGCTAAATTTAAATGAGATAATATATATGTATATCTAGATGTTATATTGTAGTTAAATATTATTCCGCATCGTTTGCGGTCAAAAAAATATCTTTATGTGTAATGTAAATTTAACCCAAACATATACTACTTGGATTAAAGAAAATCGATGGGTTAATATTTTTCAAAACACTGTAATAAAAAAAAAATCAATATTCATTCATGCATGCGATAAAGATAACACGTGAGATGTATTTACATTATCTTAAGTAGGTCCCTATTAGAGGTTAGATAGCACACATTAAATTGGCAAATATGGTGACACCCATTCATTTAACAATTCTAAGAAGTCTGAAGTTGTAATTCACTGATATCTTTTCTAAGGTTGGCCGATAACTAGTTTATGTTACTTAAACTATAAGCTTTGTTTACATGTTCTTCCAGGGTTTCGTATTCAACATAATTAAATATAAAAATTGGATATAGCGGGGTCCGTAATATCCCTATATTTCCATATTATAGGAATATTTTATAAAATATAGTTGGTACAGGATGATTAAAATACTAAATAATACATAGAGGCGAACGAGAAAAAATGTCATTTTTGGTGATGTCCATTAACTGAATGTCTGTAGAAAATCTTGTGGAACAATTCTTCATTACTACCAAGACAACTGGAGATGACCTCAATGTGATAAATTCTTCAGCAAGATGAATTAATGGAATCAACTTTTTGCCTTGGAAAACCTCTAGGCCGTTCTCGAATATGCGGCTGCCCTAATCCGGTGTTGAAGAGATTTGCCCATCAACTTCCTACCAGAAAAATACATCTACTTTTAAACAAGGTATATTTAGATTTCCACAAGTTGATGTAGATGTACGCTAAAGGGGTGATGTGATTGTATAGCCCGGACATCTTCAGTACTTCCCAGTGGCTTTGACCGTATTTTTAAATGATTTTGTTCGGATTGTTACGTTCGAGAATGTTTTGACTGGTGTCTACTAAGCATCTCGCAACAAGAAGGCGTTAGTCCTAGGGAAATGGTCCAAAACAGCAAAACCCGAGGAAAAATTCTCCTTTTCATCAGCTGATAACGCCACTTCCGAGTTTGCCAGATTTGTGGCGGCTTGGTTGAGTATTACGATCCATATTGCCTCATTTCTATGAATTGATGACCTTCTAATTGAGGAAGATATCTTCTGATTTGTGATTCCCAGAAATTTATTTTTTAAATTATTTTTTACGTCTAGTTCTTTCATTAGCCATTCATGTCAGCCACACTAAATGCTGATTCAAAATTGCGGGTACTCATGTTATTACTAACACTAGAAACGCCATGATTTCTCCTATGATAACCGTTTTCCGTTTCCAATGTGGGAATTCTTCGTAGCCGCTCTGTAGTCTTTTATGAAATTAAGACAAGCCTTACGTTGGTCGGGATTTTGTGGTTCCGATATCAGCATTAATCTCATCCTGCCTATCATTCATCCTCACCGATAAGCTACTGTTGGTTCTCTTGATTAAGATGATCTTTAGTTCGAGAACTAAAGAGCTATTTGCCAGCAGTAGTCCCCTTACACTGGCAAATTAGCGTTTCCCTGTTGATGCTGTTAAATAGTTCTGGAAAAGAACAGTTTCGTTCATTTTCTGAGCAAAAGGATTAGTAATTTTCATTTTCCTAGTTTGCCATCAAGTTACTTCCCCTACTTTATCCCTCCTTTGTGCTCTTGTTGCAGATCGCTGCCACGGACACCATCAGTAAAGTTTTTCACACTAATTTGAATGACAAAATCTTCCGGGGTTGGCGAAACTCATTCAATGTCTTCAATGTTCCCTGAATCTTGCTTTTCAGTTGGCTGTGGTAAACTTGCATGTGGTATTTGTTGCCATACCTCAGCCCTAATACACTGATCGAGAATAATAATCTCCCTGTTTGAAATCCCTCATAATTTGAAGAATTTCCAGAGACTTATCTGGAAGGGCCAAAAAAATTATAACAAGCGAGGTGACAATTGTGCAGCTCCCAGGAAGTTTCTGTGTTCTCAAGTGTCCAGTGGCCCAATCAGATTTAATTTCACAGGCCGTTCCACAAGGGGGATTTATTTTATATCTTTGAAATTGGAAATTATGTGGCGGCATTGGTGGCGGGTAGCGGCAACCTCACATTTCCCTCTTTATCAGAGATTCTAATTGAATGAAGATTGTGTCCCAGCATCAAGTCAAGATGTAGGGAAAATCGGCGGAAATTGGGACAAGGCAACAAATCATACAACTACCTTTTCGTCAACGTTTCGTCTAATTGTGCATTAAACCTCATCAGGGCTCTGGGTAAAATCACAGTATAAAAAATAATACATTATACCAGTATCGTCAGTTCGTGTCGGCACTTTAGATATTCCCAAAACTAAAGCGTGCCGCGTGCACCTGCACCCGGCAATTTTCTCGAGTAGTTACAGGGGACTTGTATACGGCTCAAGCATAAGCTATGCACTGCCAAAACCAGCCAAAACCGGTTTGGTGGTGCACCGCCGGCGGACGGGGCAAGGGGAAGGGAGTTTCAATTTTTCGACCGACTGACGTTACTGATATAATGTATTATTCTTTATACTGTGGTAAAATTAAAAGTAACATGAACAATAGAAAACACATCTTGTAAAATACAAACCTAGAGATATTATCGTAAATTGCTCTAGTCAATATAAAAAAAGGCAATAGCGCATCAGGACTCATTAAACAATTATAAAACACATTAAAATTTGGCAAACCATACAGTTGAAATTTAAAAAACAAAACATCTAAAATACATATAGTTTCACGCACACAACCCAAGCATCCACTGAATTATTAGTTGACAAGGTCGGGGCCCTTCCTACGTTGTTTATACCAGAAAATAAACAACACATATCTTAATAATTCCATCGTCACCAATTGGGGACGGGACTAAATACAAAACAATTATGCGTTAATCACTGCTTTTGTTTGTTAGTGTTTTTCCCCATCAACCTGAGTGTTCCAATGTATCAAGTAACTACAAATTGCAATCAGACCTTGAGTATACGATCTGAAATTAACTGTTCGATTTTTAAATTTGTTAATGAAGATCATTTCCGAAATGTTGCGCTTTTTATAGTTACTTTCAACGTCCAAGATACCCGATTTATCAAAGTCAAAGTTATCAGAGTCAAAGATATTCTAATGTCTAAAGAGATAGCTGGAAAGAAGAATGTTGGACATTTTGGCAGCATAGTCTATTCTGCGCCGTATGGTCATGTTTGTGTCTATGAGACATTCACTTATTATAGACACCAAGTAGGCACTTTGACATTACATCTTATCTTATCAACATGTACTGAACGAAGATAGGTAAAAAAAATGAAGATTTTAAAGGTAACGAGATGGAAAAAATACGTGCATGACTAATAGTAATACAAAGGTACTGGAAATGTCGGATCAGACTGGAATGTTCAGTTTTTAATTGTACTGAATATAATCAAGGACCTAGAAGATATACAGAGAACGCAATATACCTAGTACACTTCCCTATGGAACTATAATCTCAATACTCAACTGCTCCGATACAAAGCAGATATTGTTTACAATATTCTAAATTATGACCTTAGTAGTTGTTGACATTTTCAACGTATACCATAGGAGTATGATTAACACAGCAGCATTCAGTATTAAGTACTAAATAACTGAATACATAGAAGTAGACGTTGTTAACTCAAATAATGTCTGAAAACAAGGACAGAACAATGAAAAAGAAACAGATGATCATCGATCATCATAATACACCCTAATTTATTTATCAAAGCACCTTGTAGAAAACCCAAAAACTGATCAATTCTAGAACTGGAAAAAAACTGTATAATGAAGGTACAATAGGAGAGTGTTGTACCTTGGGACGCATGTACCTTGGGGCTTTGGCGTCATCTATTGTTGTAGGGCAACGATGTTCACATAAATTCATAACCGTGTGGAGGTAGTTGCATAATTCAGTTGCATCGCTGATGCGAAAGAGTACATGTCGTATTCTTGAAATTTTGTGATTTTTGACGACGATATTACTTTTCTTCACTTACGTTTGTACCCGCAGCGCATGATAAAAGGGCTTTTAGAAGAACTGAATTGTGTGAGTATATAACTTGGTATCTTCTTGTTTTGTGTTAATAAACAAAACTGAAATATTATAACCTGAACAAAAATCTGGGGACAAGACTTTTTTATAAATTACTCTATAAATGCGTTTATATTATTTTGTCCACGACCATACTATAATAATCACAATATTCTTGTACATTCTCAAGATTAATGCTAATCTTTATTCACGTGTGAATAATTTTCATTATTCACAATTGAATAATGAATTGTCATGGAAACGAAACATGTCGTAGGCAACTGGCAACTCGAAAAGTAAGCTGCCCTAAACATGAAATCGGTAGTTACCACTGGTTCATTCAAATAATTATCCTTCTTAGGATTTATTGAGACCAATGTAGGTTACAGTGTCCCTTTTTCACTAAAAAAATGTACTTTCACTTAAAAATACTTACAAATAAAAAGAGTGGGCGGCCATAAAATTTACCGTCCACTCTTGTAGCATTGAAATGAACATGCACGGGAGACTAGACCGTCATCTGTCTGACGCATCAAACGCCGCGCCGTCGATTAGCGAAACCAGTCGTGATTTTTAAACTGTGAATTATCTTTCTGGTACCTATAACCTATCATATTTGAGAAAACCCGGAATCTTGGTCGTGGATAAAGTATAGTATTCTACTCGCATTTAATGAGCGTTATTTTCTTGTGGCGCAGGACAACCTGCGCCACTCGCTTCGCTGGTGGGCTCAAACGTTACCCTCGAGAATAACGTCTCTCATTAAATGCTTGTTGTATAATAGTATATTATTAAACGAGCTTTTTATGATAGCCATTATTTCCTTAGGGGGACCTTTGCGTCACGAGCCGCAGGCGAGGGGCGCAAGTCTCTCGTGGGAATAATGGCCATAAAACGCAAGTATAATACTATACTTTGTCCACGGCCATCGTTTAATAATTACAAATTATAAAATGTTATAGGTAGTGTAACAAAAATAATTGAAATGTCAAAGTGACACTTGCGAATAATGATATTATTCCCGCAGTTTCAACTCTGACGCTATATGAGCCCTATTTAACTTTTGTCAACAAGCTGAATATCAGTATATTATTAAGTGGTCGTGGACAATATACTATTAATCTTTCGGTTGATGAATGTATTTGTTTATTATATGGCTTTACGAAGATGCCGCCAAGTAAAACGGGGAAGTTAGCTGTTGATGCTGCCAGTCTTAAACTCGCAGTAAATGAAGGGCTGATTAATAATACAAGTATAAGTGCCGGTAATTTGAAATTCGAATAAGTTATTTGAACACTGATTATCTATGACTTATATTATTATGACTGTAACATTTGACCGATGATTACTTGATCACGTTCGTGATCGGGATTCAAAATACCGACCTTAAGAGATGCAGAACTGCTTCACATCAAAATGCACCGCGAGTCTAACAATCGTGAGTGTGAATATGCTACTACGAATGCTGTAAGAAGCATATTTGATAAGGAAGAATAGAGTAAACTAGAGAAATATTTGCTGTTCTCGTCTCGACTCAACTACGGCTTGACTAAAAAAGAAATTCGTGCCTTAGATCAGTGTGCGATTGAGAATCACAAAATATACCGGAGGTGTGGAAAAAGGAGAAACAAGCGCGCAGAGAATGGCTTCGATGGTTGTTTGAAACATCATGCAAAACTGTCTCGGAAAGCAGAGGCCACCAGCCTGTCGCGTTCAGCAAGAAGCATGTTGATGAATTTTTTACAAAACTTAAAAGCATGTCAACAAAAATTTAAATTTTCGCCAAGGAACATTTATAATGTGGACAAAACATCAAATTCCACGGTTCATGTTCCACCGCGGATTGTGGCAGCTAAAGGGGTAAAGCAAGTGGGCAACATGACTTCAGGGGAACGCGAGATTAATATAACGATGATTGCCGGTATAAGTGCTGTAGGTAATCACGTACGACCAATGCAAATTATTCCCAGAGTTCATTTTAAAGACCAAGTGCTGAACGGAGCTTCACCAGGAAACGCCAATTCCACAGGTTGTTCCAACGAAGAAAAATTCATTCGCTACATGAAATATTTTATCGATCATCTGAAGCTGTTCAAAGAAAACCCAGTTTTATTAGTATTTGATAATCACGAAAGTCATATGTCTATGCCCGCTATTAACCTCGCAAAGTCCAATGGTATTGTACTACTAACTTTTCCGCCCCACACATCACACAAGCTCCAACCTTTAGACAGAACGGTTTTTGGGCCCCTTATAAAATATTTTACAATGAAGCTATTAGTAACTGGATGCGTCAAAATCCAGGAAAACCCATTAGTCTGTACCAAATTGCCGAAATTCTCGGAAAAGCTTATCCAAAGGCATTCACCCAACAAAACATTACAAAGGGATTTTCTGTAACAGGCATTTGTTCTCTGAATGTCGAAATATTTGGTGATGATGCGTTTTTAAGTGCCTTTGTCACTGATCGACCAGAGCCTAACATTGAAACTAAACCTGAACAGAATGGAAGTTTTGAACAACCTGGACCATCGCATCGCCCTCACCAGTCGTCAATGCCGAAAAATGTTGTGGCACCTGAAATGATAAGGCCTTAACCAAAGGCTGCACACACAAAGACTCGAGGAGGAAGAAAGAATGGAAAATCCAGAATATTGACAGAAACTCTTGAAAAAAATGAGCTGGAAGAAGCTTTTTTGAAGAGGCAGTCCAAAAGATTAAAACCAAAGTTCATCAAGTGACCAAAAAAGTTTTTCAAGATAGTTCCGACGACGAAGATACCGAAGTACCTATGCAAGATTCCACTAGTGATGAAGACGACTATTTGTAAAAACTGGTTGAAGAACATAGTATGGAAATAGAGTAGGAAAGGGATATGGAAAATGCCTCAATATTGGAAGGGGATTTTGTATTGATAGAACTGAAGGGGAAGAAGTCGTTACGTCATTACGTAGTGGACATCAAAAGCGTTTTAGAAGATAGATGTTTTGAGGTGGTTTATCTTAAAAAACAAATGACCGGTAATAAGTTTGTTAAAAATCAAGAATTATGTGAAATAAGTGAATCGGACATTTTAAGAAAATTACCGGAACCAACTGTGGTTGGTGGCTCGGAAAGGCGAATGGAGCAGTTATCTTTTCCAGTTGACTTCATGTCGTTAAATTTGTAGTTGTAGTAATAAATATACACTAAGTTTTTTTCTTGTTGTGTATTCTTTACCCCAACGTTAAAGTAATAACCAGGTCCCAAGGTGCATTTCGATGGCCTAGAATCAATACCTCGTAAGTACATTTTTATATGAAATTGATATTTTTGCGTCATCACCTTATTATTATCCCTTTCCCGCCTTTGACAATAGCTCGCGATTGCTAGACCGATAGAAAATGAGACATTCTATCGGTCTAGCACTCGCGAGCTACTGTCAAAGGCGGGAAAAGGATAATAATAAGGTGATGACGCAAACATCTTAATTTCACATAAAAATGTACTTACGAGGTATTGATTCTAGGCCATCGATTTAAATCTGTCCCAATGTACAAGACCCGCATGTATTGCACCTTGGGACAATTTGCAATTAAAAACGACGTAATTTTAGTTTTTGAATAATATTTTTCAAGATTTGCAAAATAACAACAAGTATAATCGTTTTATTCCATATATCGATTTAAAAAAAAACGTTATGAAAAAAAAATAAAAACAAAAAATCGTCCCAAGGTACAACACTCTCCCCTAAATGTAATGAGATCTTTATGTAGTTTTTCTTAAACAATGCTCCTAAAGCAAGTCCTAAAGTCAAAAATTGTCTAGAATATGCAGGCAAAAAATCAAATTTTTAAAAATTCTCAAAAATCTATAATATCCTGCTATTGAAAAACATTCAATTCGCAACACTGGAGAGGACCACTATGGCAGTTCTTTTGCAAATGTCTTTGTTTTACTATGACATTTGGTAAAATGTTAGACAGAGGCAGACAGCTTTAGACAGACTGAGTGCGCATTGCGCAATAGTTTTTTTTTTTCAATACAAAACATTATCAGTTCTTTATAGGAAATTTAGATGGAGCCAGGGCCAACATTATCTCGAAGAAAATCAACATACTTATGTATCATTATGTCAAAAAAGTAATTAACAAACAAAAATTAGCAACTTAGAAGAGCTGATGGGGAAATATGTAGGAAAGAAAGTATGTAGAAAGTACATTTTGCTCAAAATTCAACAGTTTAGATTTCACAGGTTTTTTTTAAGTTAAAAAATTCAATTTTTTACGCTGCTATTACTTACTTATATATAAGTGTAACTGACAGGATGTTTCTATTTTAATATCCATAGGTGGCATTGATTTCCAGTACAAACAGACAGGTGACTGACTCAAAAATATTTTAGACACAATCATTCAAGAGGGGAAATCACTTCATAAAATCTGTACGGCAAAATTCCATATAATTCACCTTAAATTACTCTAAATTCCAATCTAAAACTCTTTAAATTCCACTAAATTCCCAAAGTCTGCACAACAAAACATTTTTCTTCAAGGAAAAAAAAGCTACCCAAAAAGTGCATATAACTCGACTTAAATTCCTCTAAATATTGTTGCGAACTCAGGGTTCAATAATTCCAGTTGTACGATTTAACACGAAAACACTATTTATTTATTCCACAAATACACTCGACTACTAAATAACTCAGTACTTAACACTTTATAGCCTTCTATTATCGCTTCGTAACTTTAGCTTACTTATAGCTCGATTAAAATACGACTACTCTACTCTGGCGCTCTATGCGCCTTTTATATACAATCCTAAAATTACAGAAAAACCTAGAAAGTTCTTTATAAGAATTCTTGAATAATCTCATATAAAAAAAACGGTTGTAAACAACTGCCTTCTAGATTAAGCCAGACGAGCAATAAATCACTCGTGTCAGCCATGACGCAGCGCGGATAGGTCGCGAAGCTCCACCAACCAACACGCTCCCATGCGTTGCCCCGCCTCCAATGCGGCGTTGCTGCGATCGTAACATTGCCCTCCTCCTAAGTCTGTTCGTCCCGAACAGATAGAGTTCCATGGTATCGTGCTAATCGATCCAAATGAACGACCTTCATCTTTGACCTAGGGGTCCGCTGGATCCTATACACCACATCATTAATCTTCTTTATAATTGTATAAGGTCCTTCCCAATTTTGGCTAAGTTTGGGCGACTTCCCCACCTTTCGCCTCGGATTGTATAGCCACACCAAATCACCATCCTGGAAGCCGCGGGAGTTAGCTAGTAAGTCATATCTTGCTTTGGCTCGATCACTGGATATCCGCAGTTTATTCCTGACTTGCTCATGAACATTGTTCAGCCTCTCCTTAAGCTCCTCCACAAAATTCTCAGAGCTGAGCGACTCTTTTTCTGGTGTTCCATACATCAAATCCGCAGGAAGCCTCATTTCCCTCCCGAACATCACTTTCGCCGGAGTATAACCAGTGGCTTCATGCGTAGAGCCTCGATATGCCATCAACATGAGAGGTAGATGTTGGTCCCAATCACGCTGATGATCTGCCACCATTTTAGACAGGTAATGTTCCATGGTCCGATTAAATCTCTCTACCATCCCATCCGACTGTGGATGCAAAGGAGTTGTCCTGGTCTTGCGAATTCCGAGAAGTTCCATGACCTTCTGGAAAACAGCCGATTCAAAATTTCGGCCCTGATCAGAATGAAGTTCGAGAGGGACTCCAAATCTGCAGAACATTTCATTTACTAGCACCGTTGCCACAGTCGTTGCTTCTTGATTAGGCAGGGCGTATGCTTCAGGCCATTTAGTGAAGTAATCCATGGCGACCAAGATGTATTTATTGCCCGACTCAGTCTGAGGAAACGGTCCCGCGACATCAATTGCTACCCTCTCGAATGGAGTACCTACAGTGTACTGCACCATTCGGCCGCGTGATCTTGTTCGAGGTCCTTTTGTGGCACAACAAACTTCGCACTTGCGGCACCAAGATTCGACGTCTTCATGATAATTCACCCAGTAGAACCGCTCTTTAATTTTGGCCAAGGTTTTATTGACCCCAAAATGACCTCCACTGGTTCCGTCGTGCATTTCCTGTAGTACGTCCGATTTTCTGCTTCCAGGAACAACCAACTGACTGACTACGGTCTTGCCATCCGGACTCTCCCACGCTCTCTTCAGTAATCCATTTTCTATTTTAAGAGAGTGCCACTGGGCCCATAGCGCCTTCAGGTTTGGACTTTTACCAGCAATTTCTTGCCATTCTGGTCTCTTGTCGTCAGTCTTTGCAGAGAGGATGAGTCCAATATCTGGATCATTCATTTGTTCTTCTCGAAGGGTCTGTGTGGTCCAGCCATCGTTTATTTCTATCGACGTTCTCCTTACCAAAGGAAGTCCCTCACGCTGCTCAGTTCTTTGACAATGCCGACAATCTTCTTTACAAGGCCGTCTAGACAATGCATCGGCATTTCCGTGAGACCTTCCTGGTCGATGTTCAATTTGGAAATCGTCCTGCTGCAGGCGCTCTATCCATCTGGCTATTTGACCTTCAGAGTTCTTCATCTGTAATAACCATTTCAAGGCTCCATGGTCAGTCCTAATCAGGAACCTTTTTCCATATAAGTAGCGATGGTAATGTTCGACTGCTTTAACGATGGCCAACAGTTCCTTTCTAGTGACGCAATAGTTTCTCTCTGGCTTATTTAAAGTCTTACTGTAGTATTCAATGACCTTCTCTTGCCCGTTTTGTCTTTGAGAGAGTACTGCACCTAGACCACAGTTACTTGCATCCGTGTCCAAAATAAAAAGTCCGTCCTTTATAGGGTAAGCCAAGATCGGACTAGAACAGAGGGCAGCTTTAAGCCTTGCAAACGCCTGACTGCATTCGTGGTTCCACAAGAACGGTGTTTTCTTTTCCGTTAATTTGTGCAGCGGTTTTGCGATGTCGGCAAATCCCTCTACAAATCTCCTGTAGTAAGTACATAGTCCCAAAAAGCTCCTTACTTCGTGTTTGTCTCGGGGAACTGGCCAATCTTTAATGGCAGATATTTTACTTTGGCTAGTTTTAATGCCTTGTTCTGAGATAGTATGCCCCAAGTACTCGACTTGCTTCTGGAACAGGCTGCATTTCTTGTAGTTTAACTTCAGGTGAGCATTCCGTAACTTGTTGAAGATTTCTCTTAAATTCTTCAAGTGCTCGTCGAAATCACGTCCCATGACAATTATGTCATCTAAGTATACCAGGCAAGTTTTCCAAGTCAGCCCCCTCAAGACAAGTTCCATTAGTCGCTCGAAAGTTGATGGAGCATTGCACAATCCAAAAGGCATAACAGTGAATTGGTATAGTCCAGAACCAGTAGAAAATGCAGTCTTTTCTTTGTCTTCGGGAGCAATCTTTACTTGCCAGTACCCACTTTTTAAATCTAGAGTGGAAAACCACTTTGATCCCGATAAAGTTGCTAAGGTGTCGTCTATACGTGGCAATGGGTAGCTGTCTTTCTTGGTTACATCATTAAGTTTCCTGTAGTCAACACAGAACCGCGTTGAACCATCTTTCTTCTTAACAAGAACCACAGGCGACGACCATGGACTAGATGATTCTTCTATGACGCCCTCCTTTAACATTTCATTCAGCAAACTGTTAACTTCCTGTTGTTTAGCCAGAGGGACCCTTCGTGGATGTTGTCGTATTGGCTGGGCATCTCCTGTGTTGATCTTATGGACAACTAAATCGGTTTGACTGTCGTTGCTCTTGAAGTTAAACATATCAGATTCATCCATGGCAAATTTTATAGCAGACTGAAGTTGTTCCTTTGACAGGTGACTCCACTGTCGCTTAAAAGCATCAATAACTTCTGGGGAAGCTTGGTTAGAAGATTTAATTTTGGATGTCTCTGCTTCGACACAATTGCATACCCATTGTACAGGCTCATAATTGGCAAAAACTGTTCCTTCTTTTAGCTTGATGGTCCTTTCTCCAATATTGGCAACTCGTACTGGCATAGTCTTCTTCGTGTCGGTCAAAGTTCGGGCTACCATGATTTCAGTCGTCAAATCCAGGTTAGGTTCTATAAGTCCTATGGACCACCCAGGATCATTTTCAGAAGTCACTGTGATAATTTGTTCTGAATTTGGAGGAATTTTTACATCTTCCACCACCAGTAGACGGATACTAGTTTCCACATTTCCATTGGTTAATGCAAACTCCTCATCTCCAAACGTGAGAATATTCTGTTTGTGATCATAGGAGAATTCATGTTTCCTGATGAGATCCATTCCCAAAATAAACTCGTCTTTGATCCTGGCAACCAACACTTTATGCCGAACTTCAAGTCTTTCTCCAATAATGATGGTGACATCGGCTTCTCCGTCTATAGGGCAAGATTCTCCAGTGACTGATTTTAACATAATAGGGTTGGGCAATGGTTGTATGGTATATCCGAAAAGTTTATCTGGCCTTACAATGGTCACATCTGCTCCTGTATCGATGGTAATCTGGATCTTCTGTCCTTTAATGCGTCCGGCCACTGTGAGACTTTTGCCACCCAAATTATTGACTTTAAAGATCCTGGGGGTCTTAGCGGCCCCGGTCAATTGCCCCCTTGCATTGACCGGAATTAGTTTTCCTGGGACCTAGGGCGGACTTGGTCGCCGCTTGGTCTTCTAAACGACGGCGACGGACTTCTTGCCCTATTACGGCAGTTACTCTTGATGTGACCCAGTCTGCCGCAGTTAAAACATTTTATGCCCCGATTGTCTGTTGATCGAGGAGTTCTTTCTAACAGGGCTTGCATACTGACTGCCATATCTTTCATCGCTTTATGTAAACTGGCCATGGATTCAGCCATAGACGTATTCTCCTCTTCACCGCAAGTTGCCATTCGTACGCGTGGCGATGAATTAGATGACACTCGTGACGCCTCGAATTCCAGGGCCCGAACTAGTGCCTCGCTGATATTCTTGGGCCTTACAAGACGTAAGTGGTATCTCATGTCACTATCGCGAACTCCCTCAATGAACCTTTCGGCGGCAAATTGCATTTGAAAAGATTCAGGGGCCGATGGATATGCCAGGTGAATGAGTCTGTCTATGTCCGCCTCAAATTCTTGTAAGGATTCACCTGACTTTTGCTGTCTCATCCTCAGCTGGGCCTGGAACACGGTTTCTTTGTGCTCATTTCCAAATCGTAGTTGCAGAGTGTGTACTAAAGCCGCATAATTACTTTGATCCGCTGCCGACAGAGATTGGAGTAACTCAGCCGCTTTTCCACGAAGTGCTACCACTAATGATGTAGCTTTCTGGGGCTCGGACCAACCATTAGCTTTTGCAGCTGCCTCAAACTGAGTTTTATAAATTTCCCATGCAGTAGTACCGTCGTAATCGGGAGGCTTAATTTTAGCGTTGGCTGTGCTAAAACTCTCTGTAGACACGTTGTCGTCCTCAAGTTGTTCCCGGAATTTCTTTTCTAGCTCGAGAACCTTCTGGTTGACAGCTTCGAGTCCTTCATTAACGGATTCATTAACGGATTGCATTATTCTTTCTTCCAACTGTTGCTCCCTGACTGCGAGATGGCTCATTAATTCTTCTTTGAATTGTTGATGACGTCGCTCTTGCACTTGATCACGTTTTTCCTGCTCTTCTTTTTGTTCTTTATAACGGCGCTCCTGAATTTGATCACGTTTTTCCAGCTCTTCCTTCTGCTCTTTATAACGTTTTTCCTGCTCTTCTTTTTGTTCTTTATAACGGCGCTCCTGAATTTGATCACGTTTTTCCTGTTCTTCCCTCTGTTGTTGCATAAGGGACAGCAGGACGGCAAGTTGATCCTCCATTGCTTGATGCTGGCTTCTGGTCACTGGCATAAACACGTAATGTCCGGCAATGAAGCACTCACTTACAGTTCAGCAATATTAGTCCTCAAATTCCCACTGGAATCCACTTCTGACACCAATTGTTGCGAACTCAGGGTTCAATAATTCCAGTTGTACGATTTAACACGAAAACACTATTTATTTATTCCACAAATACACTCGACTACTAAATAACTCAGTACTTAACACTTTATAGCCTTCTATTATCGCTTCGTAACTTTAGCTTACTTATAGCTCGATTAAAATACGACTACTCTACTCTGGCGCTCTATGCGCCTTTTATATACAATCCTAAAATTACAGAAAAACCTAGAAAGTTCTTTATAAGAATTCTTGAATAATCTCATATAAAAAAAACGGTTGTAAACAACTGCCTTCTAGATTAAGCCAGACGAGCAATAAATCACTCGTGTCAGCCATGACGCAGCGCGGATAGGTCGCGAAGCTCCACCAACCAACACGCTCCCATGCGTTGCCCCGCCTCCAATGCGGCGTTGCTGCGATCGTAACAATATCACTAAATTCCACTAAATACCACTAAATTCCCTATAGGTGAATACCAAAATTCACCAGTGATTTCCCCCTAACTTTCATTAGTATGATACAAATTTTTTTAATTGCAATTTTTCCATAATTGGCCCATGCACTTTGTGCTAGAATGCCCTGTATACAAAACTATACAGGGAGCCCCACGGCGAACTACCGCGGTCGATATTTCGAAAACTACAAAAGGTAATTTTTTGAAAATTTCAGAGTTTAGCACTTGGGATGGGACCTCCACGCCTAAAATAGTTTTCCTTTTGAGCTCGCTTTTGATATACCACTGCAGGTACCCGAAGTTGGTACCAACTTCAGTATTTTAAATAGTACCCCGCATTTTTTTGCATTTTTTTTAATTCTATGTTCATTTCTAAGGAAAAATTGTTAAGATTACCCTAAAGCTATCTGAAGCAGATTTTGAGCTATCTTCGATTTAACAAAAAATACCCAAAAACATGCCAGCTTTAAATCATGATTAGATTAGAAGCGATTAGATTTTTTCAAATTTCTCTGCTGGCAATTGACTACAAGACATAAAGGTACTTGATAACCCAGCACAATTAAAACAATAATCCACCAGATCCTCAAAAAAACGTAACAAAAATTGGCTTAAAAAAATGACGATAACTCGCAGCCCATTTTTTTTTGGCTGCAGTGTCAAAAGGGTTAAAAATAAGGGACACTTTATACAATTGTTCCTATACTATCGTTAGCCGTTTTCGCACAATTTGGAAAATCTTTTTTCATACACGTTAAATCAGTCAAATTTTCTTATTTATTTAATTGTAATATTATTAAATTTCAGTGTATCAATAACCGTTCAAAATATCTTCTGCCAACTTAAATTCCAAGCATTTTCGCATCTTTGATTAATTCGTTGTGGGTGGCTGCTCTAAATGATTCTTGAGATAGGTTTTGAAAAGCGGCCCTCACTCTTTCTTTGCGGATCACCTTGGTAGTCAATGGCAAATTATAGACTTCTTTATTGTTCCCCACATAAAGCAGTCCAATTCTGCCAGGTCAGGTGTATGCGGTGGCCATAAAAAGGAACAGTCATTGGCTATCCGCTGGTCATAGAATTCTCGTACCTCATTTAAGAAAGTGTGTACTGCGTTAACCTTGTGAGGCGGAGCATCGTCGCGCTGATAAAAAATTTGTCAGGATTCTTGAAAATTCCTAAATCGTTTCTCATAAGGATTGGCCTCACTCCAATAATGGGAATTATGGCGATTAAACACAAATACATGTCCTGTATGTTAATACGTACAGGACATTCCATAGTGACCTTGATGGCAAAATCTGGGAGACCCGGACACGATGCACTATGCACATGGGTTGTTGCCAAATCTCGAATGTATACAGTAATTATGTACAGATACATTTGCGACGAGTAACCGGACTAACTCGTGAATGTATCGGCAACATTGGATGATGTCACGAGGTGCTTTGGTCTCAAAGGTGAACGGCCATATTGTCTTATTGTATATGCCTTACTGACTTTACTGCTTTGTGCTGTTTGTTATTTGGTGTCGAGCTCGTGCATTTTGATTTTTATTTGTTCTTGTGAACCGAAACCAGACCTCAAGTTTTGTTAAATATTGTGCGTTTGAGTAGTCTCAGTATAATATACTGAATATATTAATTTAAAATGGGAAGAACTTGCGGGTTTGCAAAACAAAAAACGGCGTTTCCTTTCATGGGTAAGTATAAAAATACCTAATTATATTGTTACGAATCGCAGCGACGACGCATGGGAGGCGGGGCAACGCGTGTGTGGTTGGTGGAGCTTCGCGACCTATCCGCGCTGCGTCATGGCTGACACGAGTGATTTATTGCTCGGTTTAATCTAGAAGGCAGTTGTTTACAACCTTTTTTTTTATGTGAGATTATTTAAGAATTCTTAGCAAAAACTTTCTAGGTTTTTCTGTAATTTTAGGATTGTGTATAAAAAGCGCATAGAGCGCGCGGAAGAGTAGTCTAATTTTAAACGAGCTATAAGTAAGCTAAAGTGCGAAACGATAATAGAAGGCTATAAAGTGTTAAGTAGTGAGTTATTTAGTAGTCGAATGTACTTGTGTTATTTATGGAGTAAATAAATAGTGTTTTCGTGGTAAATCGTTACACTGGAATTATTGAACCCCGAGTGCGCAACAATATGTTTTTTTGAATATTGAAAGAACATAAAATAGACATGAGTCCTAACAAGTGTTGAAACATTAGCTACATGTAGCTTTGTGAAATAGGCTTCAGGTTGCACAATAGTATTGTATTAATGATTTTATTTGCGAATCAACCGCAATTCAGTAATGCAGCTTGTGCTGAAAATGTGCAAAGCTGACTGCACCAGTTTCTCAACAAAATATACCAAACTGCCCAAAAGTTACCAAGAGAACATAAAAAATCTTATTAGTTTTGCACTGAGGTTTCCAATAAAAATTCTATAAATTATGCTACACAGTAATAATAGGACTTTTTGGGAATGGTGATCTTGAATCAGATTGATCCCTGCAGCTTATTTTGAGGCAACTGGATCAACACATGCCAGTTAATTCAATTGTTTGAAAGTTAGCTGATAGTGAATAGTGATTAACCTGATCTGGATTATGGTTTCTGAGAAGGCCTAATAGTACTAATGTTTAATTGTTTTTTTGTGCTGTTTATGACAGATTTCCAAAAACTCCAGAGTTAGCAAAAAAAGATTACCATTAAAGTATTATGAAATCATGAGGCTTAATAAAATGTATGACTTACGATTATTAATATGCTTTTAATTTGAAGTATAACTCTTATGTTTGCTGCAGAATGTTCAACTTCAAAAAAGAGGAAACTTGAGAAAGTTTTATCAATGGATGTTGAACATGTAGAAACGGACGTGGTAAAGGAAACCATTCAGAACCGATTAAGGAAAGCTGAGAAAAAAGCCAAAAGTGTTTAGTGAAAACACATCAACCAGCTCCTGCTATCTAAGCAATGAGAAATACGAGAGAGTTTTATCACTAAAAGTAATGAATGTAGAGATGGAAGTGGAAGAAGCAAAGTATTCAGAACAAGAAAAGCCGAGAGAAAAGCCAAAAGTGTCGGCTGAAAAAACAAATAAAGAGCCCTACCTGCTCTCTAAGTACAGTACGTACTCCTGGAGTAGCTACTCCAAGATATGCTAAAATACTACTATTTGAAGCTTTATATATGCAAAAGAAATTAAGGCAGAAAATTAAAGCACTGCAGGAAGATAAACGTCGACTCATACAAAAAGTGAGAAGCCAAAAGAACCTTATTGCAGTTGTAAAAAAGAAGGCATCTATTTTTGAGGACTGTCAGGACATGTTGAAGGTAAAAATCTGTGATTATATGATGATGTGACATGGTCTTATTTTACCTAATAATGTTTTCAGCACATTATTATAAAGAATTTTTTTCTAGTATTTTGGTTTTGCAATTTAAGGTAAGCTTTCATATGTAATGTAACAAGTGCCTTGATAATTACTGATAATTACTGATAATTATATAAACATTTGCATGTTTTTTATAATTTCACAAGTCTTTTAGGACTAGAAAATCTATCAAGAAGAACATGCCAGAGTGATAAATTTTCTGGATAGTTTTAAAGCTCAGGCGGTATTTAGTGAGATTATTTCTCTAACTAAATACAAAATTAAGAAATAAATTAGTAGTATTAGAATTTATATGGACATCACCTTAAATAAGTCAATGAAACAGCGACATTTAATAGGGTTTTATGGATGGTTCAATTACAACATGAAATTACCAGTGTAATTTTTTGAGAATAAACGAATTACCGCTTATTAATACTTTTTTTGCTCCATAGCATTAACATGGATGAGTGAAATAATCGGGGTAATTTTCCATTGTTGAATATTACCACTGTCTTCAATGTCTCATTACATTCTCATTAGACTCTCTAAATTGTCATTAGAGAAACTCATCATATATTTATTGTCCGACATGTCTGGCGAGCGGACGTGTTTTGAGGTGTGTAGATAATTTTATGGTAAATACCATAGAGGATTTATCAAGGTAGAGGTTTTTATTTACATTTTTCAATATTGGCCTGATAAACAAACCTTCCATACAGTGTTGCCAGAATTACTTTGCTAGTAAATTGGCACATCCTTTTTTTGAATGACATCTTGCGAATCTTTACACCACGAGAGTACCATAATATCTATTGCAGTCCAAATAATTTTTGAATGGTCATTAATACAACACTTATGGCGATAAAAGAAAATACGTTTAAGATGGCCAACTGGTCACAATCGGCAATATTGCAGAATCCTGTGACACGTGGTTTATGTCAGTTTATGACAATTATTTCATGGATTTTTTTTCTGGTTTCCTGAATGTTTTAAGAGTTTCCGCCGACTTTTTCGCTTTTAGCAATCATTTCTATGTTTTAATTTGTTTGTTAGCCATGGTGAAACAATGTTTTGTGTGTAAAACTTGGGATTATAAAAATAAATCTAGGAAATTCTGTGTTCACCGGTAAGCTCATTTGTGTTTTGTGGTTATGTTGGTACTCGGCCCTTGGCCTTTAGCCATTGGCGTCGTTTGTCTTGTTATTCTATTATTAATCTTTAATCTAAAAAAAACTAATAAACTCAATAAATGAGTATAGTAGGTATGTATCAAAAACCATTTAAATATAAAAATATTTGAATGATTTGGTCTGCATAAAAATGCAGACGCATGCTGCGTAAAAATTGTATACTTGTTTCCTTGAAAAATAATACGCCTATGTGTGCTTATGTCATCTGGAAATGTGTCCTTGGAGATTCAAATTGCGCCATATTGTTTTTAGCAATATTGGCCGTTTTCTGCTTCAACTCTACCCGAAAAACCCGCAAGTCTCCAAGTATGCGGTTTGTATATCATGCCAAGTAAACAAATGTCAATTTATGATTAACTCGCGGGGTCCATTTGTTCAGAATATTTAAAGGTATTAATGAAAACAGTGCCATCTATGAGAATTAGTTATAAGTTGTGAGTTCAGATGATTGATGTTTGGCATTTGTCTGATAACATTAGAAGTCAGTTGTCACGTTGTTCATTTAAAAGAAGTAGTAGTCCTTTGTTAGCCTTTGTAACGGTAACATGTGTAAATAAAAAGCTGTTCCTTTTAAGACAAGCGTGGCACGTTTTATTGTTCCGGGTTTTTTCTCTTGACGGTAATCACGATACTCGCAAACTCTGCTCAACAGGTTATGGGCCCAGACACCCAGATAACCAAGTTGTGAGTGTGATTGTTGAAGAAGTGGGAACTTTGAAACGGTTGTGTCGGTACGCGGTGTGTCTTTGTTAGCAAACATGTCGTCGCATTATTTGGCTAATGTGCCCCGTTTGCGTGGTCGGGAAAAATATGACGAGTGGGCATTTGTAGTGGAGAATCTGCTCATACTGGAAGGACTGAACAAATGTATTCAAGGAATAGAACAGGATACGACGCTAGTGGCTAAGGCCAAGGCCAAGTTAGTATTGACAATCGATCCGTCTTTGTATCCCCATGTAAAATATGCTGCAACCGCAGAGGAAGTGTGGAAAAACCTCCGAGCCCTGTATGATGACACTGGTTTCACAAGGAGGATAGGGGTTCTAAGGACCCTGATATCCGCCAGATTGGAAAACCATTCTTCAATGGGAGCATATATTAACCAGGTGGTTGAAACGTCTCAGAGATTGAGAAGAACAGGTTTCAACATCGATGAGGAGTGGGTAGGATCTCTACTTTTGGCGGGATTACCAGACCGGTTTTCGCCAATGATAATGGCAGTGGAGCATTCCGGAATCAAGATAACTACGGATTCTATGAAAACAAAGTTGCTAGATATGCAGTCAGATGTCGGTAACGATGCCGGTGGCGCATTTGCTGTGAATTCCAAGAAGAATCCGAGAGATGGCAGTTTTGGTGGCACATCTGATTTTAAAGCAGCTGATAAACGTCAAGGTCAAAACACAGATGGTAAACATAAACAAAAGCAAGTGCAACAAATTCGCTGTTTTAAATGCAAGCAGATTGGACACTTTAGAAATAATTGTCCAAAGTTGAAACCGCCGGAATCAGGAAATGTCTTTTGTGCCACAGAGTTCCCTGGAGGTGGTAATGGATTCGATAAAAATGATTTTTATCTGGACTCTGGAGCTAGTGTGCACTTAACTGCAAAAAGACATTGGCTAACTGATGTTAGTGATTCATTAGAGCTTAGTGAAATTGTTATTGCTAATGAGACTAAATTGCCAGTTGAATGTAAGGGCAACCTTCAGATTTCAACTGTTGTGGGCAATGGAACTGAAAACATACTAATCAAGGATGTTTACTATGTACCAAATTTAGCAACAAATTTGCTGTCAGTTGGACAACTTTTGAAAAATAAAAATAAAGAGATTTTTGCAGAAAACTCATGTCAAATTCTAAACCGAAATGGGAACATAGTGGCTGTGGCTAGTGAAAACAACAATATGTTTAAGCTGGAACTTAAACCTCAATTAGACAAGTGTTCTGTTGCCTCACAGACTTGGCATCGCCGTTTGGGACCTTTGAGTGATAAGACTCTATGCAAAATGATTGGTGGAGCTGTCCAAGGCATGACATGTGAGTACCAAAATGAAGTTATTGGAAGTAACTGTAAAACTTGTAAGGAAGGCAAACAAACAAGGCTACCATTTACTGAGAGAAGCCAGAAGTCTAATAACTTGCTTGAAATAATTCATGCAGACGTATGTGGTCCCCTGGAGACAGTTTCTCTCGGGATGGCCAAGTATTTTTTAATTCTGCAAGATGACTGCAGTAAGATGGCTTTTGTTTACTTTCTTAAGTCCAAGGACCAGGTTGCATCAAAGTTTAGAGAGTTCCAGAATTTAGTCCAGAACCAAGTTGATAAGAAAATTTAAATATTAAGGACGGATAATGGTGGGGAGTTTTGTGGAACTGATTTTGAAAATTATTTGAAACAGAAAGGTATTTTGCACCAGAAGACTACTCCTCATTGTCCTGAGCACCAATTTAGACAAGCGCTTCTGGGCTGAGGCTGTCAATGGTGCTGTGTATTTATATAACAGAACTCGTATTGCTGGTTTACAGTATAAAACCCCTTTTGAAATATGGTTTAATCGTAAACCAGACGTAAAACACTTAAGGATCTTTGACAGTCAAGCAATGGTGCACATTCCTAAAGCAAACAGACTAAAATGAGACAAAAAGGCCAAGCAAATGATACTAGTTGGCTACAGTGATACTAGTAAAGGGTATAGATTGTATGATCATGAAACCAATGACGTTGTGATAAGGCGTGATGTAGCCATAATGGAAAATATTTCTGAGCAAGATGTTTCCTATAAAAGTGTGGAAAATGTGGAGTCAGTGGGGGAACCAGATACCACTGATGCTTCGAATGGTGCTGAGGATGTGATTTCCGAACCAGAGGTTTGGTCAGAGTCCAGTTCATCAAGAGAAGAGGTTGCTGATAATGTAACAAGTGATGAGGATTTTGTGTGTGACCAATCAGAAGAGGATGTCCCAATGGTGAAAGTTAGGAGATCTCAAAGACAACCAAAGGTCAAGTCATTCGATGATTATGTGACATACATGTGTGCAGATCAGTGCAGTTATGATCCAGCTACAATCCAGGAGGCACTTGCAGGGCCGGAAGCTGGTCATTGGCAGAAAGCGATAGCAGAGGAGTTGCGGAGCTTTGAGGAGGCAAAGGCATGGGAGGAAGTTGATCGTCCTACAGACCCTTTAGTGACTTTAGTGAAATCAAAGTGGGTTTTTAAAAGGAAAATCCATTGTGATGGTGCAGTGCGGTATCGTGCTAGGTTAGTAGCCAAGGGTTTCACTCAGAAGCATGCCATAGATTATTTTGAAACCTTTTCACCTGTTATTCGACATTCAAGCCTAAGAGCGCTTTTTGCTCTTGCTGTAAAATTGGGGCTTAGTATTGATCATTTAGATGTGAAGACAGCATTTTTAAATGGAACCTTAAGAGATACTGTATTTATGGAAATTCCTGATGGTTGTTATAATTCAAGGAAAAATAAATGTTTGAGGTTAGTTAAGGCCATATATGGATTGAAGCAGTCCTCTCGGGTTTGGAATGATGAAATAAACAATGTTTTGATTGAAATGGGCTATGCTCAGTCCAGATATGAACCTTGCTTGTACACTAAGCGAAAGGATGACAAATTGACTGTAATTGCAGTATATGTAGATGATTTTTTCATTTTTTCAAGTGACCCAAATGAAACTGGGTTTGTTAAGCGTCAGCTAAGATCTAAGTTTCAAATTAAAGACCTAGGCACGATCAGGGAATGTTTAGCTATGACAGTGTCTCATGATAGAGAAAACCATGTTATAATTTTGAGCCAGAAAAATTATATTATTCGTTTGTTAGAAACATTTAACATGTTAAATGCTAATCCTGTAAAGACACCCATGGAGATTAAGCCTGACGGTGGGGGTCATAAGTTGGAAAATGAAAAAGTGGATGATTGTCCTTATCAAGAGTTAATTGGGAGTTTGATGTACTTAGCGAGACTTTTGAGAGTGTATTAACCCGACCTGATATATCTTTTAGTGTTAGATATTTGAGCCAATTCAACACAAATTATAGTGCAATACACTGGAAGTATGCCAAACAGGTACTAAAATATTTGAAAGGAACTTTGAATTTAAGTTTAGTATTTACTAGGAATAGTGATCAGAATAGTGTTAGCTTACAAGGTTTTGTTGATGCTGACTGGGCTGGATGTACGGTTGATCGTAGGTCTTACACTGGATATGTTTTTAAGCTTAGCGGTTCAGCAGTGTCATGGAACACTTCAAAGCAAAGAACAGTTGCATTGTCTACAACAGAGGCCGAATATATGGGTCTATCTGAAGCCACTAGAGAGGCTATTTATTTGAATTCATTAATAAGTGAACTGTTGGGAATGGATGAGGAGGCTGTAACAATACATTGTGATAACCAGGGGGCATTAAATTTGGTTCAGAATCCTGGGTATCATAAGCGAAGCAAGCATATAGATATCCGGCATCATTTCATAAGAGATTGTTTTGCTAAAGGACTTATTAGTCTTAAGTATGTTAAAAGTGAAATTATGCCGGCTGATATATTAACCAAAAGTCTGAATGCAGATCGACATGGACAAATGATATCCTTACTTGGTTTGAGGGATGGTCATGTTTTTATTAATAAGTGGGGGTGTTGAGAATATTTAAAGGTATTAATGTAAACAGTGCCATCTATGAGAATTAGTTATAAGTTGTGAGTTCAGATGATTGATGTTTGGCATTTGTCTGATAACATTAGAAGTCAGTTGTCACGTTGTTCATGTAAAAGAAGTAGTAGTCCTTTGTTAGCCTTTGTAACGGTAACATGTGTAAATAAAAAGCTGTTCCTTTTAAGACAAGCGTGGCACGTTTTATTGTTCCGGGTTTTTTCTCTTGACGGTAATCACGATACTCGCAAACTCTGCTCAACACTATTTATTTACTCCATTGTCAATAGTAAATACTAAGCAAGTAGAATGCCGTTTTTGTCGAAGTTCGTTTGACGCGATGTGTATAAAAGTTAAAGACAATATATACAGCAACGTGTGTTTCTTCTGCGATGGATCTTTACCGATGCTTGAACAATGCTTGAGATTTAGCGATGGGTTTGCAAAGCTTCAACAGAAAAGTGAGGAAATCTTGAAAAGGACCTCTGAGTGCTTGCAAGCCGTTCAATCAAGAGAATCAATGAATGGAGGCTCTCTTAGAGAAAAAAGCTGGAGTGATGTGGTAAAGGCTAAAAACCCACCTCTATTTGTCAAACCCAAAGATAGGGATCAAAGCAGTGAGACTACAAAAAAAAAACGCATTGCAGAAATGGTCGATCCATCGAAGCTGAATATTAACCTAAACAAGATAGTCCCAGCAGCGCAAGGTGGTATACGTATTGGGTGCGAATCAAAGGAAGCATTAAAAAAACTACAGCGGGCGGTAACGTCCGCTGTTGGGGACACTCATGAAGTGAAAATAGCGGAGATGAAATACCTAAACTTGTTATTGTTGGCGTCCTAGACAAATATATTTCTGATATGGAGGTATTTACCAACGAACTAAAGTCCAAAATCAGTCATTTATCTGAACCAGAAATAAACATTCTAAAGAAATATATACCTAAAGGCAAAAAAAAATGCAAATATTATAGTTCAAGCATCAGCTGATGCCTATGTTTATTAGGACAGAAAAGGATATCTTTTGGATAGAACAGTTTTCCTATCTATGAGTTTGTAAATGTCCTTAGATGCTTTAACTGTTGGAGATATGGTCATATGGCTGACAAATGCACCCGTGAGAATCCAGTGTAATGGCACGCAGGCTGCAGAACACGAATAAACGGATTTCACTTCCCAAGTAAAGATTCGCACAAACTGTAAATACGCTAAAGAAATACTACATGCCCTGATATTGATTTTCATCATGGGGTGTTTGATAGAAAATGCAAATGTTATCAGCGAGAGTTCGCCAGAACACGGGATAAAATCAAATTTATATAACAAGCGCAGCCGATGGTGGTTAGAGAATTGCTGCTTTGTGTAAATATAGCGGGTTTAGGCAATAAAAAAACTGAGTTGGAAAATCTAATGTATAATGAACACCCCTTGGCTGTGTGTTTAACGGAAACGCATATAACTGAGGAATTTGAATATAGTGAAATACACATTGATACGTGATATTGTCACTTTATTTGTTACTCAAATAGCCGTCATACAGGAGGTGTTGTGATTTATGTGCGTCGTGAAGGGACTGTCAAGACTTTAAGACAAAACTCTAGTAGTGGAATCTACTGGTATTCGGAGCTAGATATTAAAGTTGCACATAAAAACTTTTGTTTAGGTGTAGTGTACCGTTCCCCGAATAGTAGTATCGACACATTTCTGGATTGCTGGGAAGGTGAGGTAATCAACAGCCAAAGTGTGACTACTCATGATTCAATCTTAACAGGAGATTTTAACATATGTTGGAAATCACAAACAAGCGGCAAAAACCTGTCTGATGGCTATAAATAATGATACTGGTTTTAAACAAATCATAAGGAAGGATACTAGAGTGACAGCTCAATCTGCTATTTACGAATATCTACGAGATGCTGGAGACCGATTGCGCTTATCCGCAGATATCTGACCACAGAGTGGTGGGTGCTTGGCTGGAGTGCAATGGTGTTGATCAGATAAATCCTCAAAGCGGCAAACTAACTCAAGAACTAAATCCAGAAAACATTGAGAGAATACAAACGGAATTATTGTTCAAAGGCTGACACTACTCATCGGTTGATGTGGATTTCATCTACGGCAATCTATTAAATAACATCTAAGAAGCTGTCAACAAGGTGGCTCCTCAGAAAAATGTCAAATTTAAAAAAAAAATCTTTGGATTACACCTAAAGTTTCTATGGCGCAAAAAGAAAAAGACAGGGCATTTCATAAATTTCAGTTAACCCATGATGACCAAGGCTGGAATGACTACAAAATAAAACGCAATAAGGTATTGTCGATAACAAGAAAGGAAATGAAATGTTACTATGAAACAAGCATTGACGAATGTAGAGCAGATAGCAAGAAAATGTGGAGAGTTCTAAAAACCTAGTGGGAAATGTGTCAGCGGTGGGGCCTTTTGAGAACGTCGTGTTTGATTCCCCCAGAGATATAAAAGGAAACTTGGCTGAAAGTCTTAATTGCTTTTTCAAGGCTAGTGTTGTTCGTATTGCAGAAAGTATTCCACTTAGAGCCCCCCAATATAATATTGACAGCACCAACTAAATAAAATTGTTACGAACCTGAAAAATAAGTCAACGTCAGATGAAGTCTGCACTATCAGCCTAAAAAATTTGTTTGGCCAGATAGGGTATCCGTTACAGATTGCGCTGCATCTGGTGAACACATCACTACGGAAGGGACAAGTACCAAAAGACTCTAAAACTAGTGTGATTGTGGCTATACCGAAAGTTCCGAGTCCTAAAAAACCTGAAGAGCTTCGACCAATCAACCTTTGGCTAGCGGTGGATAAGATCCTGGAGACTGTCGTGTGTGAGCAGCTTCGAGCATATTTTGAACATTGTGACTTTTTTTTTCGAGGGTCAATAGGGGTTCTGAAAAAACCATTCTTGTGAGTCGGCACTACAGTATGTAGCATCAAACTGGCGAAAAGACATAAGTGAGGGAAATGTGATAATAGCGGTTTTCGTAGATCTGAAAAGAGTTTTCGAGAATATAAATAGGGACAATTTAATAACAAAACTTGGACCATATTGTATCTCATTCACTGCTTTAAAATGGTTAAAAAGCTATCTCTGTGAAAGATATCAGAAAACTCGAGTAAGCGGGCTTACATCAAGCGCTATAAAAAACGATATGGGTGTTCCACAAGGCAGCGTATTAGGGTCATTATTGTTTATCATCTACATAAACGATTTACATAAAATTCTTAACACGTCTCATCTGAGTCTGTTTGCCGATGACGCTCTTGTCTCCGTGAGTGGAAAAAAATTTGAGATCATTGTTGAAGATCTAAATGAAGATCTGTCGACGATATACAATTGGCTATGTGTAAATAAGTTAAAAGTAAACTCGGACAAGACAAAATATATGGTATGAAAGTTAAAAGAAAGTTATTTTCTGCGAAATATTTTAGTGAACGAAATTTTTAGCTTTTTCGCAGGAAACTCTAGTTTAAAATATGCAAAAAAAGCAATATTTACTAATTGGAAATTGAAAACTTATCTGCTTTCAATATTTCCAAAAATATTGCAGCGTTAAAGAGGGAAACAAACAGAAACAACTACTCCGAGGGCTAATACCCTTAATAATAAACAAACAGTGTAATTCAATGCCGGTAGGGGTATTAGCCCTCGGAGTAGTTGTTTCTGTTTGTTTCCCTCTTTAACGCTGCAATATTTTTGGAAATATTGAAAGCAGATAAGTTTTCAATTTCCAATTAGTAAATATTGCTTTTTTTGCATATTTTAAACTACAGTTTCCTGCGAAAAAGCTAAAAATTTCGTTCACTAAAATATTTCGCAGAAAATAACTTTCTTTTAACTTTCATAACCTATGGTATATAGCGCCAATCAGGTTTTTTGTACCTTTTTGTTATATATTCACTATTACCTTGCTTTTTAATACCTGCGATAACTTTGTTTGTCACTTTTGATTTGTGTGTCAAAGTTAATAAATGTGTTCGCGTCTTTCTCGGTCATCTCCTAGAGGATGCTGACGACGGAGGTTGAGGTTTGTCGCCTCTAGAAAGTAATTACGCAATTACTCCGTCCAAAAGAGAGTAGTAAGTACTTTTGCTTAACATATACATTTAGTAACTTTGACCCACATTTCAAAAAGAAACTTTAATTTCTCTTTCATGTTATATTTTTTTTTTTTTTTGTTTTATTCAAGAGCACTTTGTTGTATTTTATCTTTGCTTTTATGTATGTTTTCTATAATATTTACGCTTTGAAACAAATAGTGTAATTCAATGTCGGTAGGGGTATTAGCCCTCGAAGTAGTTGTTTCTATTTGTTTCCTTCTTTATGTATAACTACAAGGTTTTGGAAATGCCGAAAGCAGACAAGTTTTCAAATTCCCAAATTGTAATTATACATGTGCATTTTCGCATATCTTAATTAAACTCTGGTTCTATATTCTTTGCAAAAAGCTTAATATTTTTTTGGCTTTTTAGCATTGATTTTTTATTACTTTATTAATTCATTTTAATATAAATAATAAATATTTTTTTTTTTGCTTTATAAAATGAGCTTTGAAACAAACAGTGTAATTCAATGCCGGTAGGGGTATTAGCCCTCGGAGTAGTTGTTTCTGTTTGTTTCCCTCTTTAACGCTGCAATATTTTTGGAAATATTGAAAGCAGATAAGTTTTCAATTTCCAATTAGTAAATATTGCTTTTTTTGCATATTTTAAACTAGAGTTTCCTGCGAAAAAGCTAAAAATTTCGTTCACTAAAATATATGGTGCTAGGGAAAAGAAACGACTTTTATTGACAATAATTACCAAATTTGTATAAATGAGAATACACTTTCTATGGTAGAACAAATAAAATATTTGGGTGTAGTGCTTGATCCTCAGTTGTCATTCACAGAACATCTAAATTTTATTTGCAAGAAAATTGGGAAAAAAGTTGGCTTCTTCTATAGAATATTTCAACACATAAGCCGTTGGACCAAAAAGCTAATATACAACACAATAGTTTATCCTCATTTTAGTTATTTCAGCTCTCTGCTGTTGTCATGTAATAAAAATCATGCGCATAATTTTGAGTTGTAAACTAGAGACACCAGTGAGAGGAATGTTAAACACATTGAAATGGTTGTCTGTCCGGGAGAGCATTGAAGTTTCCAACCTCGCAATAATGTTTAAAATAAAAAATAATCTTATGTCATCATACCTGAAAGGCAGGGTAGTTCAAAGATTCAAAGGAGCTTCATTCTTTTAATATTCGATCAAAACAGAGTTATAATACTCCTTTTGATCGCAGTGCAAATATGCAAAGGTACCTGTTTGGGGACGGCTTGCGATTGTTTAATTCTCTCCAGCCAGACTTGAAAAATGTTGATAATGTGAAATTATTTGTAAATCGAGTGAAAGGACGCTATTTAGAGTTAAATTTGAATTTATAGCCATGCAAGTGCTAAATAAACGTTATTAATTTATTTATTATCAAGTTTGAAATGAGTATTCAATACAACATGATGAAGTGCGCAAATTTGATGACTTTTGTTACTCCATTCTTGTGTTTTTTTCAAAAGAAAATACAGTACTAATTACAATGTAGGGATGTCCAAAAATATAAACCTGCTGTATAATTAACATAGCATGGGTCATAGATTTTTAGTAGATGTAGTTATCATGGGTTTAGCATTGAAATTGAAAGATGGAAAATAGTTTTAAACCCTTTTTTTACAGTTTTCTGTAGTCCAAACATTATCTTAAATTTGTTGATATTTTTAGGAAACTTATCCAGCTGTCATGCGCGAACTGACGCTAAGAACAAAATCAGAAAAAAGGAAAAAAGGTTCAGCACAACTAAGGTGTTTTGGTTTAACACTCCACTTTTACTCTGCACAAGCCTACAGTTGTGTAAGAAGACAGTGGAAATTTTGCATGCCACACCCACGTACACTAAGGAGATGGTACACTGTTCTTGACTGTAAGACAGGTTTCACCAAGGAAGCTTTTTCTTTTATTAAAAGAGAATGACAGAATACCTACTATGTACAATGTGGCCATCCATAAAATGTCAATAAGACAACAGGTTGTTTTTAAGAATAATAAGTTGTTTGGCTAGTATGTTAACTTGGGTACAGAAGACGTTTCTATGGTTCCTACCACTACAAAGTCCTCTTATTCTTTGGCTAAAAATGTCGTTTTTATGGCTGTAAGTTTACGATCTACCTAACTGCAAAGTACCTCTGGGGTACTTTTTATTTCAAGGATTAAGCGGGGGACAAAGAGCAAATTTGTTAAAGGTTTGTCTGACTCTTCTACATGAAACAGGAACTATATGTAGGTGTATTTGCTTTGATGTTGCAAGTACGAACATTGCAATGGTTACAACACTAGGAGCCACTTTTAGCAAAGAGAATTTCAAACCTTTTTCAGACATCCCTGTGTTGAGAAAAATGTGTTTGTATTTTTTGATACATGCCATGTGCTAAAGCTGGTAAGAAATACATTTGCCGTAGGTTTCTAGAGGACAATAATTTAGAAGTTTGCTGGAAATATATTGAAGAACTTGTAAATGTTCAAGTAAAGAAGGCCTTCATATAGTTTGCAAAGTTACTAATCAACATATTAATTACTATGACAATAAAATGCGCGTACGACTCGCTGCACAAACTCTGAGTGAGTCAGTTAATGTGGCTCTTATTTATCTACAGGCCAGAAATTATACTTTTCAAGGTGTATTGCCAACAGCCAAGTTTGCGCTGCATTTTAATATTATGTTTGATTTGTTAAACCGTGGCACAAAAGCTTTGCTATACGGTTTAAGTTATTTATTATCAATTAAACTAAGCCAAGATCCATACAGGTGGCGGAGGGTAATTGTCAACTGGACAACATTTCTATATTGACTTTCTCCAATGAAGTCACCAAGTCGATATCAGACATCGAGGTTGAGAAAGAGTGTGATCTTTTCTTTGATTATGACTACATTAAAACTATGTGTACACAATCTCGCCTTATGTAGAAGATAACGCTGGTTTTGCATGTTCTAAAATGCTTAAACAAATTTTTTGTAACATCTGTAGGGAAAGGTTTAAGGGGCAATGAACAAATTTGTTTAATAAACATAAAAACCAGAGGTTTTTTACTTACACCGTCTTGTGATGTTATTTTAGTATGCAAAACTGTTGAGAGGGTTTTTAGGCAACAAGGAATCTTTCAATTTATTAATGTTAACGCGATAAATTGTATATTTTAAATAAGATTTTGTTTGCGTTATATACCTGCTTTACTAGTGAGGGCATGCTTCAACATATCGTGCGTCAAAATCTTTTTGATAATCAGAGGATCACAGGATTGAACTCATAAAAATGATTGCGCTAAGGTTTACATTAATATTAGGATACATCATGAGTCAAATAAAACCAAAAATGAAAAATTATCTTAAAAGAAAGTTTACGAAACTAATTACTTTTAAAAACCAATAGTTTTCAGTATATGTAGATTTTTTAATTAAATAAATTGTTTTAAGAAGCATCTATTGTATCTCTCTTTTTATAGTTGTGGCATGCTGACAAATTCTTATTTATTTAAAAGGTCAACAAATTAATAATTTTATTTTCAAATCAGAATATAAATATCTGAGTCGAGATCTGAGTATTTAGTAATGTATCAATGCTTATGTAAGTGTATTTTAAAGTAACCTATTATCTTCCTAACAGCGCCGGGTGATGGTTTTTGTTTTCCGGGATATCTAAGAGCAAAAGTTTTGCATGTTCTGTAAATTCACCATAAATAAAGAATAAGTTTAACTAATCTTCTTTTGTATAATTTAGACAGGCTGAAATGTTGGAACAATTTCCAATCGCAATCAATCATGGTCTCCCTGGTAACCACAGGCTCAGGTATCTTGTTTATTTCATAGATGTTTAATTTGACTGATTCAACCTGTATGAAAAAAGATTGTTCAAAATTGTGCGAAAACGGCTAAGAATAGCTATCGGAACAATTACATAAAGTGACCCTTACTTTTAACCCTTTTGACACTGCAGCCAGAAAATATGGAGTATTCCATTTAAAAATCATGAGTTATCGTCATTTTTTCAACTCAATTTTTGACACAATTTTCTGAGGTTCTGATGTAATATTTTTTTAATCGTTCTGGGTTATCAAGTACCTTATATCTTGTTGTCAATTGCCACCAGAGGAATTGGAAAAAATCTAATCCCTTGACTGACAATCATGATTTAAATCTGGCATGTTTTTGGGTATTTTTTTTTAAATTGAATATAGCTCAAAATCTGCTTCAGATAGCTTTAGGGTAACCTTAATATTTTTTCCTTAGAAATAAACATATAATTCAAAAAGTTGGTACCAACTTTGGGTACCTGCAGTGGTACCTCAAAAGGGAAAATTTTTAGACATGGAGGCCCCATCTCAAATGTTAAACCCTGAAATTTTCAAAAAATTACTTTTTGTAGTTTTTGAAATATCCACCGCGCTAGTTCCCAGTGGGACACCCTGTATAGGCACCTACAGATGATCTAGTAACTTACAAAAAGCTCCACAAATAGTAACCAACAATCAAAGTCTTGACTAAAGTACCTGATATTGAGGTTTAGGAGGCGTGTTTCATAATTTTTCTTTTTCTGTGACCTGGGATGCCTCAGTTAAGACATTTCACAATACAGGGAGTATTACCAGTAGCATAGCCAGTATTTAGGGGTGCTAGCGGCAAAAATTCAGTTGGGTGTAGTAAAAGCAAAAAAGTGTGTAGATGAACAATTTCTGAAGTCAAACTTTAACAATTTTTTATAAATGTAACTTATAAATTGAGGGTAAATATTGAGGTGCAATTTCTCCCTTTTCTCCCCCCCCCTGGCTACACCACTGAGTATAACTTCAAAGAATATGAGGTTTTATTTTTGCCCTCTATACATAAGTAGCTATAAGTGAGTAGCTGTATCCTGACAAGTATAAAAAGACTTTGCACTTTCTCATTTTGGATTTTAGTGGTCTTTCAGTTTTAACATATTAATTGCATAGTTTTAAGTGACACTAAATTGTGTGTTAGTGTATATAAGTACTATATACTGTCATATTATTACATTGAAAGTTCAAAAATCTCACTGCCTATATTATAAATCTAAAACAACATAAATAAAACTGACACACTTACCTTTCTCAGGATGAATCTTGTGAAACAATGGCACACTTATATCAAATCCAGGCCTCACATGATCCTCTGACATACTCGCCTTAGCCAATATTGCTTTACCGTAGTCAAAATCTAAATCATTTTCTGTATAGTTGGGCCAAGTACCAGAATACAAGTTGAAAATGACATGGTTAAGGCCATCATTCCAATAAGGCAGCCTCTGAATTTTGTTTTGCATATTTCTGACATAGTCATTACTTAACCGATCTCTATCTAATGTATCTACACTTAGTACAAATAAGCAGGCTACTTTTGGGTCAGAAGTATAGTAACGTGACTCAAATAAGACATTTAGGAGCTTCAAATAGGACGGACTGGGAGTATTACTTTCTTCTTGTGGGTATACATAAACCTTGAAGTCTTTTTCACATTTACTGAAGTCAAAACATGTTTCCATCCGACATAATATCTTCGCATCATTTTGAGTAACATGCTTACTTCTGTCTATAGTGTAGCCTGTCTGTATGCTCTCCAAATTGACATAACTTGATAACTTATCGATATCAAAGGGAATGGTTGTCTTATGCCGGAAATGGTAGCCCCCAAAATACCAGATTGTTAAAAATGCTACAACAAATACTAGCAAATACCTCCTTTTGGCCTGCATTACTACCCCATGCGCCTTTTAACTGAGGTGTGCATTGTTTTAGGTAATGGGAGGCTTAGACTTATCACTAAATCAAAATATGTATTCTTGGGTACTTGAAGATGTCATGTTTCCTGGAAATGCCTAATGACATATTGCACATACTCTAGGGATTACTGATAGTATAAAATGATTTTCATTGTGTATTGTCTTGTTTAATTATAAAGTACTATAAATCTATCGTCAACTAGACATTACAAAAACAGGGGGATGCACCTCTCTCCCCACATATTTTTGACATTTGCCAAAACCAAAACATCAAAAATATAAAGTTGGGTTATGTTTGTCATTTGATGTCAGAGAACTGCGCATGATCTAGAATCCGCATTGCCTATTTTTTGTTAAATGTACAAGAAAAGTACAAATAGTTGTTCAGCAATGGCGATTTTACGACAATATAATAATAGATATGGTACATAGTACATAACCATATTTTATGACAAGTAAACACTGACAGGACGCTTATTCTATAGGAAAGAGTAAAAGTGAAAGTGAGAATTGCTGGCCAATGGAATTCGCCAACAGAATTTTTTGACCAATCAAGGTTGTCAAAATTCTCACTTTCACTTTCACTCTTTCCTATAGAATAATGCCCCAAAGTGAGAATTTTGACAACCTTGTGTCGCGCAGTGTCCCCCCCGCTAATGATAATCCGTTTAATCGGTGCTTGCGTGGGGGCGGCTGTGTTCGCGGCTCGTGCCTTGTTGCCGCCGTGTCTGCGGAGGAGATTCGACTACGTGGATGTTCTAAGTCCAACGTATCTTCTTGCGCCAAATATCTTTTACCACGCTGCAAGGGGGACCCAACTCTTGGAAAGGATCTATTGTCCCTTAGGTCGCTAATTTAAATAATGTAAAATTTTATTGTTTTTGGGGATGCCAGCAAGGTTTTATTGTTTAACACAAAACCTGCAAAATGCCAAAAAAAAACTAATTGAATAGTAATTAAGGAAAAAAAAATAAAATAAATTAAAAAAGACAATTCTTAGTTTACTCAGGAATCTGAAATAAAATAGCGGCGGGCGTGAACTTTTCGCGATAAGCTCAGTGGTCCCCAGAAACGTGCTTGACGGGTACACGATTTCTTACTAAATTGGAAAAACTACAACAAAGAAAGCTAAACTAACGACGCAGTGTAGAAGAGAACAGAATTCTGCCAGTAGCTGGGATCCTCGATATTATGGTGAGCAAAGCACTACTATAATATACTAAATGATTCAACTTCTACAACAACTCTACAAATACTTAATTGCCGGTAGTCTCCTGCGTCTGCAAAGTATCCGTTATCTGCAAGAAAATGGCCTATTCAGGAAAAGGGCAGAGGTGGGTTGACACTATGTGGCACAACCGAAAGAACACTCCACGTAACTTTTCGTAGGCGAGCACTAAGCGGATTAATTGTTTTGGCACTAATTAAAAATATAAATAATTAGCGCGGCGGACTTAAAACGGGATTCACCGAAGGGAACAAAAATTACGAGTTGACGATAATCAGAACGGCGGAGCCAAGGATCGTCGTTTTTAGCTCGTATCTCTATCGAGTTCAAAAACCGTCTCTTTCTTTCGAGCGTCGAAGATCTTCTTTCGAACACCCCCTCGGTACTTCCTCGCCCCGAAAGGGTACTCCGAAAAAATCGATACCACCCTGACCAGTGGCGATTATATGGCGCTTCAGACAGCGCGGGCATAAATTCAGAAAATGAGCTTTTCTGGAAAATGTGCTGGAAAAAGAAAATTGAAAATGTGATCATTGGACAGAAGAAATGATGCTCTTCAAAATGACACCTCACATGACATAGTTTAATTGACAATTAAAGCTTTTTATTGAAATTAAATGTTAATGTCCTAGCTCAGTCAATCAAGACATTAATTGCTCGAATTTACAATCAAAGGATCAGACATTAAAAGCTCTATCTGCCGAGAGAATAAGATTTTGATTTCAATTAACGATATTCGCAAAATCGCCTTAATTACTAAACTATTGTTCGGGTCACGTACAGGTCTGAAATTCTTTCAAGGGCCATAAACCATTAAAAGGGCGCCTTTGCCGGTTAAAGAAGAAGGGCAATTGTAGGGTATCATGTTTTATGGCCGGAATTCCCAAGAAATTGTGAAAGTGCCTGTCCAACACTAACAAAAGAAATGCTCTTGACGAAAATAAAAATTATTGCAAACATATGTGCATTTAGAACATCGTGGGGCTGGTTTATTTAGAAAACCGAAAAATAGAAAAAACTTCCATAAGATTAAAGCTTAAAAGCTCCGAAAAGTGGCTTACAGAGTTGCCATGCTTCCACACATGAACTCATATGCAAACAGAGAGGTCAGTTTGCATAACACTTGATTGGTCAAAAAATTCTGTCGACGAATTTCATTGGCCAGCAATTCTCACTTTCACCTTCACTCTTTCCTATAGAATAAGCGTCCAGAAGTTGTTGCATTGCGTCTCAGAAAATGTAAACTAATGGAATCCACTCGCGCAATTCTCGGCTATATGGGCAGCTGTTACCAAAAATGATGAGACGCCATGTCTAAGGCGAAAACCAAACATTTCGTTGGCTATGTGTTTTTCTGCAATAAATTGCATTTTGCAAGACTTTAATATTATAAATAATTATGTTGTTTACATGAAGTATGGTGGGATGTGCAGATTACGGTTTTAAAAGCAGCGGCTATAGAAAGGAGCCTGGAGTTACGTTTCACAGGTAAACAGATAATGACGTTTTTCAGCAACAATTAAATTATTTCAAATAACTCTAAAACCAGTTATTTTACATCCAAATCTTCAAAATATGATTTAGTATATACCGCAGTGAAGTCAATAATGCTATTTTGGGAAATATTTTTCTAATCATGTAACTTGTAGACGTTTTTTTTATTTAAATTTTTGAGCAGTTTTTCCAGGGGCGCAGGAGATGCAATCCCAGGGTTATCAACGACTATTAATTCACAATTATTTTTATTTATTTAATGACGAGTTGATGAGTCGATGTTTGCTAATAATATTACGTATAATATTACTCATTTTACAAATAGTAATTTAGTTCCATTATTATTTTTAATAAAATATTTTCTTACGTGCTACAATACCAATGCTACGCCACTGGCATTTTCAGATTTGACAGATTGGAGCAAACTGGTAACAGACGCCGGCGTCGTATCCTACTTCCTCTGGTTTACATTTTCTAAGCATTGCGTACTGTGGGTTGCCGGATGCAGAAACAGCAATGATGTAGGACATTGTAGCCAGGTTCGGTAATCCATCCGAGCGCTCCGGACACACACCATCTCCCAAAATCTTAACAAGCTAGAGGGAGATAGACTGATATACCGAGCGCTCGGGAGGCAATTACCGAACTCAACTGTAGTATCAGATGGCCAATGCCCAAAAGATATGGGCTATGGGCACCGGCAGAGCCAACAAATGCCGATATTTGCTTAAAATTGGCCCGTTTTTTTGCCGGAAGTCCGCCATTTTAAGGTTTTCATCACAGGAATTCATTACAGGAAAGGATCTTAAGAGCCGCTTTCCATCTTGCCATGTGAGTAGCTCGGAGCAATTCCGAAGCGAGAAGTTCGTTTTTCTAGCTTTCCAGCACCTTGGTACTTCATGCACTTGAAGCGCTCCAATCTTCCGCCCGCCTTGCCTTTCGAGTACCTACCGATATTTTGGTGTTTGAAGTACTTTTGACAACTATGAAAAGCTGTTCCAGCTCGAGTCTTTAAAATCCGTATGGACTTAACGCTCCGGAAGCTTCACGCTCAAATCCTTTATTACAGCTGGAAAACGGCTCAGATGTAATATACTTGCTCGTTCAGAAATAGTAAATAATAATTAAATTTAAATAAAAAGTTTTGATGGACAATGTCAATGATATGTCATGTGAGGTGTCATTTTAAAGAGCATTATTTACTGTGTCCAATTATGACATTTTCCAACCCCTTTTAGCGTTCTAGCGGTTTCCAACCCATCTGGCGGCCACTGGCGACGGTCGTTTTGATTTTCTGACGCAGCGGTGGCGTACTAAAAGTCTTTGGCGACGCCGTTCTGATTGCCGCAAATTCGTATTTTTCACTTGTAAACTCCGTCTGAGTCGTGGAGGAGTAGCTTTGTGTTTTGAACCGGAGGATTTCGGGGAGTTGCGTTTTGGCTTTTGAACCGGAAGGTTTTGAAAAAGTCGCGTTTTGAACTCTATAGAGTGACTACGTAACAGGGAAGACGGAGAACTTTTACGAGAGAAAAATAGATCTGGGTTTCCCCGTTCTAAATTCCGCAAAGTCGTATTTTTCCCTTTTTTGAATCCCGTTTTAAACAACGCCGCCCTAATTACTTGTAATTTTTAATCAGTGCCAAAAATTAAATCGCTCCATTACCCGCCGACGAAAAGTTTCGTGGAGTGTTTCGGTTGTGCTATATACGGGGTGTTCATTATAAAACTTCTTCTAGTTGGCTGTGAAATGACAAAAGAAAAGGATGGAGAAACAAAAGTCCATTTATTTTAATTATGTCATCCTTTTCTGTCAAAATTTCATAGCCTGCTAGTTGAAATTTTATAATGAACACCCCGTAGTGTCAACCCACCTCTCCCCCTTTTTTTTTAATTAGGCCGTTTTCTTGTAGACAGCAGATAATTTGCAGACAGAAGAATTCTCTCAATTAAGTATTTGTAGAGTAGTTGTAGAAGTTGAAAAGTTATAGTATATTATAGTAGTGTTTTGTTCACCTTAATATCGAGAATCTCAACGATCTCCTGGCGGAATTATTTTCTCCTCTGCACTGCGTCGTTTGGCTTTCTTTTTGTTACGTTTTTTGTTGCACTTTTAGTAAGAAATTGCGTACACGTCAAGAACGTTTCTGGTAGACCACTTAAGTTATTGCAAAAACTTAACGTCGGCCGTTGTTTTATTTCAGATTCCTGAGGGAACTGAAAATCGTTTTTTTAAATATGTGTTTCAATTAATTAATATTCAATTATTATTTTTTTAATACAGTGAGTTTTGCAGGTTTTGTATAATTGTATCCGTTTGGCTATACCATGGACCCGTTTTTTCGCATTGAAGATGAAACGGCGCGGTTTAATTATGTGTCCCCTTTGCAGCCCATTCGGCGACGGCAACACCGCAGCAGCCCCAACCTCAGGGGGGGATACGTAGCGACAGTACCTCTAGTCCTATCTATACACGCTTTGGCCCTTTTTTGCATCAAGACAGAAACAATAGAATTTGATAAAAATAAATTACGTATTGTATGAGAAAGGAGGAATAAAAAAATTGAAGAATATTATTTAAACAATATGCCTGTTAAGTGAATTTCTAAACCGAATTTTAATATCACTGTTAAATTAGTTTAAACTATATATTTATTCTTAGAGCGTTTTCTAGAGGCCCCTCTAGGGCTCTCAGAGCGCTAGCGAGTCATGCTCGTTCGTCGGCAACTTGCTGAGGATTTATACTTGGGAACATACTAACAAAAATGCTGAGAGCTATTTGGCCAGTCTCCGGAGAACGAACGGATATCGACTATGCAAGCTGCTGTTAAGTGTCTTCGTATAACTATCGTTCTTAAAGGAAAACTTAAGTGTGAAGACTGAGAAGAAGCATTTCTGGACAATCACACAATGTCACGAACTGTTCACATAATTTTTTTCCTAATGTGACTCCTAACGGGAGGTATCAAAATGGTACCCGAAAGTAAAATTTTGAAATTTTACTTTGGGGGGGGCCAATTTTTAAAAGATCTTATATACTGTAACGACTACTTGGTGAAAAACTGAGCTTCTAATCTTAGAAGAAGCCAAGTTTACGAGATATACAAAACTACCACTAAAAAACAGAATATACAATATAGAATTTTATTGTTAATTAATGCTTAGTCATAAAATGTACAATAAAACGAATAACAGATGGATAGAAACAAATTAATGAGCAATAGTGAAACCTCCGTCGTAAAAAGGACAAAGCAAGTCCAACACTTAAAGTAAGATGTCTCTCATTCTAGTTATGGCAAATGCTGCATGTGCGGGGGCCCCGGACCGGGTCCCATGTTTTGGGCAACACCGCCCATCTGACTACGGGTATTGGTCGCGTAAAGCTGCTGCTGGAAATTGTGGTATTGCTGGGCGTAGTTAGGGTCGGAAGTGATGGGGCCTACAAATGGGGCTCCTTTGAAACTAGCGCTTTGTCCCATGGAAGGTGGAAGTGGCTGCGAGGCGTCCGGTGCCATTCCCATGGGACTGCCCTTGGGACCTGGAACGAACATTTGTGGATTACCGGGTCCTGGTCCCATTGGTGAACCAGCCCCAGTTGGAAACATTCCATCCGGTCCAGGCCCTCCTGGTCCGAAACCTAACTGGGGAACACGCATCATCGGCCGCATTCCTCCTGGACCACCTCGCATCATAGGGATCATGCCGGGGCCTGGTCCTCCAGGGCCCATTCCCATTCCTCCAGGACCTGGCATCATTGGACTGCCTGCACCATTGCCCATATGACCACCCATTGGACCCATCATAGGTGGTTCCTGTCCCATCCCAGGACCTCCGTCCATATGACCCATATGCCCCATGGGACTACCTTGCATCATTCCAGGTCCTCCACCAGGGCCGCAACTTTGGAAGTATTGTCCTGGTCCAGGCTGCATCTTGGATCCATCCATCATACTCATAGGGGAAGCCAATTTATTGAGAAAATCCAAACTGGGTGGTCCTCGAGGTCCAACCGGAGCCGATCCACTTTGTCCTTTTGCGGGAAGGTACTGAATAGTGTTAGGTGCGTTTGGTTTCACTTGAACGTTTGCTCCATTGAAGGGATTAGGCCCGGGTCCTGGTGCCCGACCCATCATTCTTTGCATTGGCATATGACTGGGAAAAGGGCCCGACAACTTCGGAGAGTGGGAGCGCATGTGGCCCATCGACGATCCGGGGTGAAAACCGTGAGGCGGCCCTTGAATCGGATTCATCCCCATCATATTTCCAGGTTCCATATCTCCCATATTACCATGACAACTCCCTAAATCCATCATATGCATCGACGGGGAACCAAAATTCATCATCGGAGATCCCTGACCCGGTTGCCCATTTAAACTAGTTGCTACACTATTTGTCAATTGCTGGCTCATTTGTGCTAACGACGAAATAGGATCAAAATGCGTTTGTTTCGGATTGCCAACCATAGAACTGGTGCAATTTGGATTCAGTGGAATATTCTCGTTCCTTCCGCTCCCACATACGTAACCGGGCAAATCTAAAGGGTTAGGTTTGCCTTGTGGCGATACGGTGACCCCAAAACTACTACCCACTTTCGTTTTGGATCCCGGAGATGCGTTTGGGCCTGGATATCGTGGCATGTCGATCATGTGGGGACTAGCCGTTGGAAAAAGGTCGTTCTTGAGAGGATCTGAGTTGGGCCCTGGAACTGTCTGCGGACTCATTCCAGGAGTTACAGTTGTAGGTCCAGATATCCTTTGTACAGTCTTCTCGCCTACAAAGAAGTGAGGAGTAAGAATGAGAGCCTGGGAAATCTTATGTAGTATCTACTCTACGATGTAACAAAAAAGATGGTATTTTAACGACATACTAACCTGTTCAGAGAACTGTATCTTAACGAGTTTTTATTTACGCTAGCGCGAATTAAATCGAAAATCGGGAGGATTGTGTCAGGGGAATCGTTTGCATGGAAGTTCTGGTGGGTGGTTATTCTTTTTTGATCAGAGCTTTCTTCAATGAGTAGAATGGTCGAAACGGAACGTGTGTGTATATAGAAACATAACTAATACTCTACACCGTGGTTGCTAACTTCCAAATAAGCGAAGACTGAACTGAAATTGAAATATGCAGCTACCCATATATTCTCTAGCAGATATGATGTATGAAGTAGCTCTTGTTCTATTTATTTCTGATTATGTATGTATGTACCTATCTAGAGGTGTTACGTTACGACTACTCCCCTCATCGAATAAAGCCCTAAGAAGCTCTCATACAGACTTAGACCGTTGGCGATTTACATATTAGCGTAAAGTGTCTTATTTGTCTTACACCGGCTAAGTACCGATACATCCAAACAACACGTCAATTTTTTAACGAACAGGTAATTAAAAAATTAAATTAAACTATGCCAATGACTTGATACAACGCAAAGGATTACAGGAAAATGATTTAGCTTTTAGTGTTAGCTTCTTGAAGGTATGTAATTTCTGCTTGAACTAATCTGTTGAAATGACACAATCTAAATTGTTTTCTTTTTCGAGCTTTGAAGCCGTGGTCCAATCGAATTTCTTCCTGACGTTTCGTCTACAGCTGTGGCAGACATTATCAAAAGCTATGAGGCAATGGGCGAAGTGATTTCTCTGGCTTCCCGACGTTGACTGATTCGATTGTGGTGAGCTCCGTGGTGTTTATTCCCCCGCCGTCACGCTGCAGTGGAGGGACTGGGGTGGCGGTAGTGGTGGCGCGGGGTTTCGGCGCACTTGAAGTATGTTGTAGAACTCGCTTCCAGTCTGCATTTAGAAGCGTAATTTCCTCCTCCCTGTTGAAATTGCTGTCGTGTTTAAGGATCTCAATGGCCTCTCTCGTTAGTCTCGGATGGCAACGCTGCGATTGATATCCACCTCGTTGAAAAGGATGTCGTGACATTCGGAGAAAGCGTGTTTTGCTACTGCTGACTTTTTTGTTTGTCCCAGGCTGCAACTTCTCTTGTGTTCCGTATTCCTCGTGTTGACACTGCGTTTTGTGGTGCCAATGTATACCGAGCCACAGCTGCACGGACCTCGGTAAACTCCGGGTGCCGATAGGGGATCTCTGTGGTCTTTGGCCGATCTCAAGCTCTATTGTATTGTGCGAGTGGGTTTAAAGAGAGTTTTAACATTGTGCTTTTCCAGTAGCCTACCGATCCTGTCCGTTATTTTGTGGATGTATAAGTAGACTGTCCATCCGCGCTTTATATATATCTTCTCCCGTTATTCCTTCCTGGCGCTCTACATTCCTTAGACGGACGGCCCTATCGAACTCGCGTCTGTTGTGTTTTCTATAAACGGTGTGCGCAAGCTTCCCATTCGGCCTTCTTGATACCAAAACATCCAAAAATGGTAGGCGCCGTTTTCTATCTCCATAGTGAATTGAATTTTTGGGTTGATAGAGTTGATGTGTAAGAGAAAGTTTTGAAGTTCGCCCTCGCCATGGCTCCAAATAATAAAGATGCTGTCCACGTATCAGAACCAGCACTCTGGCCTCTTATTTGCCGTCGCCAACGACTTGGCCTCAAAAATTTCCATAAAATAGTTGGCCAATTTCCATAAAAAAATTACCTCATCGCCTTTGATAAGGTCTGCCGCAGCTGTAAAAGAAACGTCAGGAAGAAATTCCATTGGACCACGGCTTCGAAGCCCGAAAAATAACTTTGGATTGTATTTTGACCGGCCGAGAAAGCCTTCATAGTCTTATGAAATGACACAGTTCGCTAACAGTTCCATAAAGGTCCGTCACTAAAATTAGCAATTTTATCGATTTATATGAATATAGTAGGACTCAAAATATAATATTAGGTGAAAATTATCCCGCGCTCTCTTTAATTTAACCTAAAAATTATAGATTAAGGTTGAAAAAATTAAGGACTTTTATGGAACTTTTACCTTCCTTGTAAATGTTTCATAAAGGACCGTCCCTGAAGTTTGTAATTTTATCGATTTATTTTATTAAAGTAGGTTTTAAAACATGATATAATGCAATAATTTTCTAGCACATAAGGCTAATATTTGATATTTTTAGCGCAACTGTTCTATATCGGTGAAAGGAATCCGCTTTTCGTATAATTGTTAGTTCAGTTCGGTTAGCTTAGGTTAGTTTAATTATATGTCTGTTAGTTAGGTTAGTTTAGTTATCTGTTATGATTAGTTCAGTTCTCGCAATAGATTAGTATGTGTTAGTGCGGAAAGAAGAGTCCGCTTCTATATAATTAGTATAGCTTTATATAATTGTTAGTATAGGTTATATCTTTTAGTTCAGTTTGGTTTAGGTTAGTTCAAGCTAGTTTAGTTTTCGTTTTGGTATCATTTTAGAGTAGTTCAGGTTAGTTTAGTTATCTCTTTGGTTAGTTTGGTTTCATTTTATTTATTTTTTTCAATTTTTTATTTCAAAATGACCATTTTTTTCTCAAGGTTATGTGATAATTTAAAAATAACAGTTGGACGAAAAAATCTGATTAGACCATCTTATTTAGAGGAAAATTCTCTACAACGTTTATAGTATCATTTCTTTAGAACTAATAATACCTTCTATACTTTTTCAAGTTAAAATTGGCATTAATCAAAAGCAAATTGACAATAACCAAAGTCATTAAGCGAAACATCTTGGACTTCCATTGTCTTTATTGAGTTTTTTTACACGACGTTTCGAGCAGTGGAATCTCTACTCGTTTTCAAGTGATACTGGAACAGTATCAATGGAGAAGAAATAATTTAGATATGTTCAATAAGTTTTGCACAATTAGCAACAGTTATCTTCCATTGTTGCCGCGAACCATGTTGTAAAATCTCTGCATACAGTATTCATTCTGTCAGATTGCGATTAAAATGCATATAATAATAGGGAACAATTTTTTTTCTAAAATTAACCCATGTATAGTACACCAAAGATAGACAAAGCAATAAATAATTTTTAAGTGTTTCAGGCTCATGTGATTTACTTAATGCCAACTTGAAATTGACAAGTGCCAATTTGCTTCTGTTTAGAGCCAATTTGATTTGGATTATTGTTAATTTGCTTTTGATTAATACCATTTTGAAATTGATCTTGAGAATTTAATTTTGATTATTGTCATTTTGATAGTGATTATCGCCAAATTGAACTTAAAAAGGTAAAGATCGATTTAAAGAAATATTCTACTACGCTAAATCGGAAAATCAAATTTAGATTATTTCTATCGATTTAAATTGATTTAGAAGTTATTAGTTTAAAAGAAATTACGTAAATAAAAAAGTTGTAATTTTTCTCTGAATAAAATGGGCTAAGTAATTAGATTTTTTCCGACAGCTGTCATTTTTTAATTATGGAGAGAAAATAGGCCATTTTGATGCAACAACATGAAGCTGTTTTGATGCAACAACATGGAACAGCTGTCCACTTACTGGAATCATTTTAAAGCTAAGAAAAATATCTTTTTAAATAGGCCATAATCAACTATGCTTCCTGTTAAAAAAAAAGTAAGCTTATGTCATATCTCACAAATGCACATTCTAGCTCTATATCCAATAATAACTTAAAATAAACCATCAAAATTTGTTTTTTTTGGCAAATATCTAGTAAGCCATGAACTATTTCAAAAACCCAAAAGTAGTTTTGAATTGATATCCTGAAACGGCAAATCTTCCCTTTTTAACCGACTTCGTAACTACCGAGATCCTTTCGCTAAACATAAAAAAATCACCTTGTATATATCCAACTCACCACAGCCAAGTTTTCTCTTGCTGAACATGCATTTGAATTTTTTTTAATTCAAGTATTGCCGCTCTCAGTTGGAAATACATAACTGAAATAACCTAAACTAATGTGAACTAACCAGATATAAATAACCTGATCTAACAATTATATAGAAGCATGCCCGTAAGGGGCCGCTTTTTAGCTCTCATACAAATTAATTTATAACGAGAAGTGAACTAACTTTAACTAACCAAAACAGAAAACTAAACTAACCAAACAGATAACTAAACTAACTAGAACTAACCTGAACTTACTAAAGCGAAAACTAAACTAACCTGAACTAAGCAGAAACAACCTCTCCTAACAATTATATAGAAGCGGGCCCTTCTTTTCGCACTAATACATACTAATCTACTGCGACAACTAAACTAATCTGAATTATGCTAAGGTAACCGAAACAAAAACTAAACTAACAAATACTAACCAAAACTAACGTGACCTAACAATTATATGAAAAGCGGGTTCTTTTCACGTATATAGAATTGTTTGGGAAGAAACATCAAATGCTAATCAAAAAAACATTTTATTTGCTAAAAACGATAGAAAACCCTTGCATTATATCAAGTTTTGAAACTACCTTTGATAGCATAAATCGATAAAATTACAAACTTCAGTAACTCACTTTTATGAAACAATTACAAGGGGGGCAAAAGTTCCACACATAAGACTACTTAATTTGCTCAACCAAAATCTAAAATACAATCTCAAATAAAGTATTTTCCGGGTTTTGAAGCCGTGGTCCAATGGAATTTCTTCCTGCCGCAGCTGTAGACGAAACGTCAGGAAGAAATTCCTTTGGACCACGACTTCAAAGCCCGGAAAACATTTTAGATAGTATTTTGACCGGCCGTGAAAGCCTTCACAGTCTTATAAAATCTAAAATGTTTAAGTTAAATTAAAGACAGCGCCCGGTAATTTTTTCATAATATCACGTTGTGAGATTTTCTCTACTCATATCAATCGCTAAAACCACAATTTTCCGTTACCGACCTTTATGGAAGTTTTACCCACCGTTCAAGATGATAATCTTGAACAGGCAGAAGAGCTGCCTAAATATATGAATTTCTTTTAAAAAAATCATTGTCAACCACGATAATGTTTCGAGTTACATATAGGAGTGGGCAAGATTAATTCTAATTAAGTTTATATATATTTTTTTCAGGTCGGTAAGGTTGCTACGTTGCCTAGTAGCACTGCAGTACCGGAAACTATCTTTGATTTACCGGCTAAATCGTCTTCAATTCGTAACTAACTCTACCAAACACTATGACATATAGAACATAATACCAATGCAGTTAGATTTAAATCGACCACTCATGACACATACTACACACTGAAGTGAGACATGACTCGGTGCTCTGACAATGCAATCAAATGTCTGAGTATTAACAATTCAATGCGGAATGAAACATCGAGCCAAGTAATAAAATAACGATATGCGGTACAACGTGTCTCATTATTACCTGGAGAAACACTTTCCTATCTGTCGCGATATCTAAAATTGCGGCATTCTGCATTGGTATCAGTTTAATTGAAGAAATAATCAAAGGTCACACATCATATTATTCATTGAATAATACCTATCAAAATATGGCAATATCGGTATAATTATTAAAGACCCACAGGTTTAACGCCAATTTCTATGATATTATGTTTTATTATTTAAAAATAAAATATTCTGAATGGTCATTAAGTAAAATTTAATCAAAAGATGAAAATAGAGTGATTCGAATGATACAAACTTTTGGATAGTAAAACTGATTGATCTGTAATGAATGTACGTAGTGTCCCAGAAACAACCTTTAAATGTATTCAAATTGTTATTCTTATTCTTGCTGGAAATTGGAAATAGATCTCACAGTTTTTAACGTTACAGGCTAGAGTTGCTTCTAGGACAAATTTTGGATTCGATAAATTCATGTAAGATCTCTATTCCAAGCTAGCTGAAGTGCCTTGCCGAAGTAAAAAAATCGTCATAACGCATTATTAGTGGTTGTTATTAGTAATATAAAGGCAGCCCTCAAAAAACTCGAATCTAGATATTTTTATGCAAGTTTCCCGCACACTATGGATGCTATTAGTCCTATGTAAACGTTCATATTTCGAGGTGGCCGAAACCGATCTGAAAGAACTTTGTACAGTCAATTTTGTGCTAATAGATCAATTTACGTGTTATACAGGATGGTGCAGGAGTTTGCAAAATTGTAAAACCTTAATGAAGAAATACTACTTGTTTTTTTGGCTTTTTGAGAGCATTTGGACGTATTTTCCAGTTTCATGTTAATGAATTGAATTATAAAAAAGTTACAGGGGTTTAAAACAAAAGTGTGTCACAGTGAAATCAAGACGCATTTATGAAATGACACAAATAATAAAATATAAAATTATTCAATGTTAGAATTTGGAAGTAACCAACGAAGTGCATTAATTTCAATGATATTACGGTATCTCATAAAAATCATACAAGGGTATCAGAATTTCAGCTCGCAGGCCATACTTTGGTATAAGAAAAACTGAAGAAACTTAAAGTTTAATTCCTTAACGGTAGAATAACTGCAATGTTTTTTTCCCAGGTGAAATAATTAGGAACGAAACTACAGGTTTTCAACAAATATATATACGCGTTTTATAAGAAAATCCGGATACATACGAGTACAGTGCACGTTCTAGCTTGAATTCATAAAGATCAAGAAACGAAAGTTATTGCGAAAATGATGGACATTAGATATAAAATTTTAATCTGTCCCTAAATCACCCTGAGGACTGCTTCTACGCTTAACTCTCTTGAACAGAGTAGTTTTATTATCAGAACAATTAACACCGAATATCGCTAAGAGGCTTATCCAATATTTTGTAGGCTAAACTTTAAGGGAATATTCTATGGCAAAAATAACCCTAGTTTATTATATAAAATGCAGTCAAAAAAAGTTTCATTTGAAAAACCAAAAAATATATGTTTCTTCGAAACTGTGATAATTTAATTAGATTTTACAGGTGTCAGTAATTACCAGTCAGAAATTACAGTTCTCACCCTGTATGTTGCTGACATGGAGAAAATAGTGCTAACATATAATTTTTACATATAAACCTATTTTTTAAGCCAACTTTATGGTGTGTGGATCCACCAGAAAGAAATAGGATATACACATATTTTTTTAAGAACTTTCCTTAAAAGCCAATAAGAATTTTCAGTCCAGCTAAACTAAAGTCTCACCATAAAAGCTCCTGTCCTTGTCAGCAAGAAACGATGAATAAAGGCAAAATATAACGATGATGACGCACCACGACACGACTAATTGAAAGCATAATCTACACAGCAGACCGATGGTATGCATTGGGTTAGATAAGGCGATGTTGCTTAGGCCAAGAACGCTGCAATCCCCCCCACTTAACCATGTTAAAGGGAACAAATCGTACACATGCAATACCGTCCCGTAAGCATATGATCAAATACTGTGACATTTTTTAGATCGAAAGATGATTATTTGTCATCTTTTGATCCACACATTTCTTTCAACTGTCATTAGGAAAAAGGGTCTGGTTTCGCTGCTATTGATTGTCAAAGTTCATGAAAACAAAGCTGTTTTCTGTAATACCTGGAAAACATTTCGAATGATTTTAATAAAACTTGCTGCAAGTTCCTTTTACCTGGGGCTCATATTTTGATGAAGCAACCTGGTCCAACCGCCTTCGGCAAGTGGTGAGTTCTTCAGTGTCTTGGTTCAAAAATTACCCAAACTTTTTATTTCGTCGTTGAAATCAATTAATTTCATTTTAAATCTGACTGATTTATCTCTTTTCAAGACTTCAATGCTCTTTGCAAAATCTTGTAACATTCATATTCTGAATTCATTGCTTATGTGCAAAAATAGTAGATTATGTCACTCGGAGTAAAAGTGGGTCTTTTCGTGCTGAGCCCAGGGATTGACGGCCGAAGCGAAGCTGAGGCCTGCAACTGGGCGAAGCACAAAAAGACCTTTTACTCCGAGTAACCTAAACTAGTTTTTTTCAAGCATGCAGGAAATAAGAAGTCTATTTCAGAGTAATTCAGTTTTGCAATTTTCTCTCATCATCTTTAAGCTGGTCTAGGTACTTACCCAATTAGTGGTGTATATTATTTGTAAAATAAATAGAATGGGTTAGAACGGTGGTTTTCAATGTTCAATGGTTTTAATGGCACTGTAATTTTTCTCTGAATAAAATGGGCTATGTAATTAGATTTTTTCCGACAGCTGTCATTTTTTAATTATGGAGAGAAAATAGGCCATTTTGATGCAACAACATGAAGCTGTTTTGATGCAACAACATGGAACAGCTGTCCACTTACTGGAATCATTTTAAAGCTAAGAAAAATATCTTTTTAAATAGGCCATAATCAACTATGCTTCCTGTTAAAAAAAAGTAAGCTTATGTCATATCTCACAAATGCACATTCTAGCTCTATATCCAATAATAACTTAAAATAAACCATCAAAATTTGTTTTTTTTGGCAAATATCTAGTAAGCCATGAACTATTTCAAAAACCCAAAAGTAGTTTTGAATTGATATCCTGAAACGGCAAATCTTCCCTTTTTAACCGACTTCGTAACTACCGAGATCCTTTCGCTAAACATAAAAAAATCACCTTGTATATCCAACTCACCACAGCCAAGTTTTCTCTTGCTGAACATGCATTTGAATTTTTTTTAATTCAAGTATTGCCGCTCTCAGTTGGAAATACATAACTGAAATAACCTAAACTAATGTGAACTAACCAGATATAAATAACCTGATCTAACAATTATATACAAGCATGCCCGTAAGGGGCCGCTTTTTAGCTCTCACACAAATTAATTTATAACGAGAAGTGAACTAACTTTAACTAACCAAAACAGAAAACTAAACTAACCAAACAGATAAAAAGATAAAAAAAATAAAATATTCTGAATGGTCATTAAGTAAAATTTAATCAAAAGATGAAAATAGAGTGATTCGAATGATACAAACTTTTGGATAGTAAAACTGATTGATCTGTAATGAATGTACATAGTGTCCCAGAAACAACCTTTAAATGTATTCAAATTGTTATTCTTATTCTTGCTGGAAATTGGAAATAGATCTCACAGTTTTTAACGTTACAGGCTAGAGTTGCTTCTAGGACAAATTTTGGAGTCGATAAATTCATGTAAGATCTCTATTCCAAGCTAGCTGAAGTGCCTTGCCGAAGTAAAAAAATCGTCATAACGCATTATTAGTGGTTGTTATTAGTAATATAAAGGCAGCCCTCAAAAAACTCGAATCTAGATATTTTTATGCAAGTTTCCCGCACACTATGGATGCTATTAGTCCTATGTAAACGTTCATATTTCGAGGTGGCCGAAACCGATCTGAAAGAACTTTGTACAGTCAATTTTGTGCTAATAGATCAATTTACGTGTTATACAGGATGGTGCAGGAGTTTGCAAAATTGTAAACCAAGAAATACTACTTGTTTTTTTGGCTTTTTGAGAGCATTTGGACGTATTTTCCAGTTTCATGTTAATGAATTGAATTATAAAAAAGTTACAGGGGTTTAAAACAAAAGTGTGTCACAGTGAAATCAAGACGCATTTATGAAAAGACACAAATAATAAAATATAAAATTATTCAATGTTAGAATTTGGAAGTAACAAACGAAGTGCATTAATTTCAATGATATTACGGTATCTCATAAAAATCATACAAGGGTATCAGAATTTCAGCTCGCAGGCCATACTACATACACTATTATATAAGAAAAACTGAAGAAACTTAAAGTTTAATTCCTTAACGGTAGAATAACTGCAATGTTTTTTTTCCAGGTGAAATAATTAGGAACGAAACTACAGGTTTTCAACAAATATATATACGCGTTTTATAAGAAAATCCGGATACATACGAGTACAGTGCACGTTCTAGCTTGAATTCATAAAGATCAAGAAACGAAAGTTATTGCGAAAATGATGGACATTAGATATAAAATTTTAATCTGTCCCTAAATCACCCTGAGGACTGCTTCTACGCTTAACTCTCTTGAACAGAGTAGTTTTATTATCAGAACAATTAACACCGAATATCGCTAAGAGGCTTATTCAATATTTTGTAGGCTAAACTTTAAGGGAATATTCTATGGCAAAAATAACCCTAGTTTATTATATAAAATGCAGTCAAAAAAAGTTTCATTTGAAAAACCAAAAAATATATGTTTCTTCGAAACTGTGATAATTTAATTAGATTTTACAGGTGTCAGTAATTACCAGTCAGAAATTACAGTTCTCACCCTGTATGTTGCTGACATGGAGAAAATAGTGCTAACATATAATTTTTACATATAAACCTATTTTTTAAGCCGACTTTATGGTGTGTGGATCCCCCAGAAAGAAATAGGATATACACATATTTTTTTAAGAACTTTCCTTAAAAGCCAATAAGAATTTTCAGTCCAGCTAAACTAAAGTCTCACCATAAAAGCTCCTGTCCTTGTCAGCAAGAAACGATGAATAAAGGCAAAATATAACGATGATGACGCACCACGACACGACTAATTGAAAGCATAATCTACAGAGCAGACCGATGGTATGCTGGCAAGAACGCTGCAATCCCCCCCCCCCTTAACCATGTTAAAGGGAACAAATCGTACACATGCAATACCGTCCCGTAAGCATATGATCAAATACTGTGACATGTTTTAGATCGAAAGATGATTATTTGTCATCTTTTGATCCACACATTTCTTTCAACTGTCATTAGGAAAAAGGGTCTGGTTTCGCTGCTATTGATTGTCAAAGTTCATGAAAACAAAGCTGTTTTCTGTAATACCTGGAAAACATTTCGAATGATTTTAATAAAACTTGCTGCAAGTTCCTTTTACCTGGGGCTCATGTTTTGATGAAGCAACCTGGTCCAACCGCCTTCGGCAAGTGGTGAGTTCTTCAGTGTCTTGGTTCAAAAATTACCCAAACTTTTTATTTCGTCGTTGAAATCAATTAATTTCATTTTAAATCTGACTGATTTATCTCTTTTCAAGACTTCAATGCTCTTTGCAAAATCTTGTAACATTCATATTCTGAATTCATTGCTTATGTGCAAAAATAGTAGATTATGTCACTAGGAGTAAAAGTGGGTCTTTTCGTGCTGAGCCCAGGGATTGACGGCCGAAGCGAAGCTGAGGCCTGCAACTGGGCGAAGCACAAAAAGACCTTTTACTCCGAGTAACCTAAACTAGTTTTTTTCAAGCATGCAGGAAATAAGAAGTCTATTTCAGAGTAATTCAGTTTTGCAATTTTCTCTCATCATCTTTAAGCTGGTCTAGGTACTTACCCAATTAGTGGTGTATATTATTTGTAAAATAAATAGAATGGGTTAGAACGGTGGTTTTCAATGTTCAATGGTTTTAATGGCACTAAATCATAACCAATGGTTAGATGGTTTAGGTAAATTATGGTAAACTAAAAATTTGTAGCATTCTTATCAATACTAAATTAATAAAAATCACATTGACAGATAAATATGATGACTAGCATGACATTTAACAGACGTCAGAATTCGAGAACCTACGCGATGTCGACTAATAACGGTTTCGGGTAGTGGTCTCGAGCACTCTGAGAGTATTCCTATCCTTTGTTTTTTCAATAAGAATGTAAATATGGCAACACTCAGATCGGTCTATCTAGTGTTAAAATAATTTTGGTGAATGAAAATCGTTTATCTATGCGCCACCATGACAGTAGCGGTGACTTTTGACTTTACTTTTACTGCCTAGGATTTTTTTGCTACTTTTTTGGTCTCAGGATTAGAAAGCCCACTTTAGGTGTGCATATGGAGAAAACAAATGACGTACTTTTAGTCCGCTTGAAAAAAAAAAAGTATTTATTGTCTCCTAGCTTACTATTATACATATTTATTTCAAATGACGTCACCAGTTTAATAATTGTTAATTATGAATTAATTTCAAAATGTTGACGTTAGTCCGAAAGGCCCAAAAAACTTGTTTCAAACAAATCTAATGGCGTTTCCTAATGAAGTAATGATCAACATGATGCCACAGTACCCTTTTGATCATACGATTACGGGACACCCTGTATAGCATGTGGCATAGCAGTTGTGTGGTTCCAACTTTCAATACCGCGACTCGTTACTGAGCTTGCGTTTATCTAGATCTTAGTCATATCTTGTCATGAACTGTTAGAGAATCAAAACAATCCCGGACGGTCAGAAATCTGTGCAGTAACCAGTCACGACCTTTTGCGCATATTTTGGACTGTTTTCTGATGGTTCGGTACTGATTTGACTTCCTACTGGAACACGCTAGATATTAAAATGAGCTTAGAAGTAAAAATTATCAAAGTGAAAATAGATTTCCGGTTAGTTCTGTAGTTTTATGCTTGCTGCATATCAGTTTCGGAAATTGTCAAGCAAATCTTAATTATCGATAACATAAAAAGTATCTCTGTTTTTTTCGTTAAAATACCATGTTTTGAATGCGGCTCTCTACGAATACTTACTACATGAAGTAGCTGTTGGGGTGTGGGGTGAAGGGATCTGAAAGCGACAACCTTCTGAAGGAACTCCTGGTGTTGGTGGAAAACGCGTATCGATCGACGTAGGTGTATTGGGCCCCGATACTCTCGTGTGTGGAAGATCTGGTGTATTTCCAGGAAAACTACTTTCTAAGCTTGAGGGTAATACGCTGAAACAAATTATATAGTAGTAGTATGTTTAAATCACTTCAGATTCATGGATAACGATTCCTTTCAATAAAACAAATGAACGCATGTGCATAAAAAATTATTTTGCAAAAGATCCGATCATTAAAATTAGTTTTTATAAATAAATACAAATAGATAAATTATGTTGGGCAAAAAAAAGGAAATTAAAGATATCAATGTTTATAAAAAAATACATTTTAGATGGCACCAGATTCACACACTTTTCCACAAAAGGTGAAGAAGGGAACTGGCGACTAATCTTACCTTTTGGGTGTCAACAAATGGGCCAGTGTCAACAAAAATAGCCATGTCAACATTGTCAACAATGACTGGCTGACGTCACAGCCAGATCATAGGTGAAAGGCTGATTTGAGTTATCTTGTTGAATAATCCAGATCCAAATTCTTTTAAAAACCAGAATAATAAAGAATAACAGGAGTATGAACTATGCTGAAGATATGCGAAAGGTACAGTATGTGGTCTACAAATTATTATCATTATTCGAATTGTCGCTCTTTGGCCATTTGCGACAGTGACACTTTCAAGTATAAAGTCTCGGTTTTTTTTTTGAAGAACATATACATGAAGAAAAAGTATTGTATACAACTTACACGAAATGTTAATTTTCTTGAGTACGATTTATTCACTCTTGTTGCATAATATAAAACGTATTTCAATTTGGTTTCAGTCAGTGTCAGTACCTACTTGTAGGAATATGATGAATATTTTACAAAACAATATGAGACCTTATCAAGGGTGTATCTAAATAGATCATAGAAAATGAAATGGGTGAATCCTAAGCCAAATTCAAGACAAAAAGGTCAAATACATACATGTCCTAAAATCGTTTTTTATACTAAATTTACTTTCTCTCTGTTTATAAATTAAAGAAAACGGGAAAAAACATTTTTTTAACATCCTGTAGGTCGACGAAACATAAGCATTTTAGGATATGTCGCTATATAAACTTTTCGTTTTGATTTAGGGTCAGGACTCACCCATTTTATTTTTTATTTCTTCCTCCAGAAGTTATTTTAATTACAAAGGAAACCAAAAGCAAATTAATAACAATATACAACAACCAATCCAATAAGATAACCTATAATATAATCGAACTTAACCTCAGATTTTAATTGTTTAGCTGACAAATGTTGATACGTGTAATATCAACATTTCCCGATTTTATGTCGACGGTTAGCGTATGGTTGGCAGTTCGTCTTAGGGCGGCATGGTGGCTCTCGTTTTAAGAACTGATTATCATACGAGTGTGAAGGATGACATTGGTCCAACCCTCAGACGAGAAATAAATCCAGAAGACAAATCTCCAATCTTTCTGTCTGTAATGGTATGAGAAAGGCAAATCAACCTAGAACACAGCCGAGACGCTAAAGCTGAGTCAGTCAGCGCCGCAGCCAGTAAAACCGGGGTTTTAGTTTTAATTCAAGTTATATGTATGCTTTGTGTCCTTTCTAATGCAATGGAACTGTATATAGCGGGTGTAGGACAAATAAGAAGCTACTTCACAGTTGCGAATACGCCAACGTTTAGATCTTTATTTAGATCTTCTTCAGGGCTTAATTCAGTTTGAGAAGTATGTCATCTAAGCTATATGTATGTCTTCTATTAAACATAACTCAAAAATAAAACAATGAATCCACAAACAGACGACCACATGAGTTAAGGACAAACGAAACACCAGCCGCCAGGAACAAAATAAAATAAACTAAATAAAATAAACGATGGAATGATCCATTCCACAAACAGACGACCACATGAGTTAAGGACAAACGAAACACCAGCCGCCAGGAACAAAATAAAATAAACTAAATAAAATAAACGATGGAATGATCCATTCCATCGTTTATTTTGTTCCTGGCGGCTGGTGTTTCGTTTGTCCTTAACTCATGTGGTCATCTGTTTGTGGATTCATTGTTTTATTTTTGACTTATGTCCAATAGAAGACATACATATAGCTTAGATGACATACTTCTCAAACTGAATTAAGCCCTGAAGAAGATCTAAATAAAGATCAAAACGTTGGCGTATTCGCAACTGTGTAGTAGCTTCTTATTTGTCCTCCACCCCCTATATATATATATAGTTCCATTTAATTCAAGTCTTAATTTTATCAAAATCTGCGTTTACACAGCATCCTCATCATTGGAGTCATAACAAACAATGAGAGGACAAGATTCAAGTATTATAATATTCAAGTCACTCACCTAACCACCCAAGCAAAATTGAAACATGTTTGTAAGTAGTCGTACCTTACGTACGACATCGTGCAACTCCGTCCAACGGCAGATTTTATAAGGGTAAATAATAATAATTTTCCATTGATCATAGGATATCAGAGGTAATGCCTAAAGACCAAAAACCTAAAGAGAGCTCATGTGATAGACGTGGTGCTGTTCTCGCAACAGATGGCCTGAAAAGTAAAAAAACTGGAGGTATCAGAAGACATTTTTGTGTCCAAAGTGAAAAGCAGACACATGGACCACTGAAGACTTTGCAAGCTCTAGGAGTAGAAATTGAACGAGACTTAGGCATGTCGCAAGCCCCTGAGTACCTCTTGAATCAAGTCCGCTTGGACTATTTCATAGACGGAGTCCGTAACGGCGATATACAACAAGCGTTTTGTTTTCACAAGTTTAAAAACTGCAACGAATGTTTCCTTGAATTTTGAGAAGATGAAGAGGTGAAGTTTGTGGAAAATCAACGACAAGAAGATACGCCAGCCACTTTAGACAGAAAAATTTATCAGATTTTACAGTGTGTTATGTGTATGTTGACAAACTACACAGAAAACCCCCACAAGGGTCAACTTCTAGAAGTGGTTATAAGTGCTATTACTGTGAACTTACGCTGGGCTGTCCTTAGATTAGGGTAAACACAGTGACAAAAGCATTTGACTTTTTTTTTGCTAATAAACCACCAGTACTTGCTATATACTCACACATGAGTTTTATTTACCATCCTTCGAAAGGAATCAAACTAATGTTTCTTATATCTGATAGTTAATTTTGTGGCCCATTATTTGTTCTTACTTATTATTTATTTCTACCATCTCTATAGGACCGTTTTTCGAGTTTAACCATAAGGACTTATTTGAAGGGATACTAAGAAGAAGTTTATTTGTAGCCACTTTTTGCCCTATGTAACGTGGTATTTTCAAATTAAAAAAAAATCCGACGTTTCGTTTCCATATCGGATTCTGAACCTTCTTGAAATTTTGCATTCGGTGATATGCGACAACTAATAGTTCTAACCTGAACTAACCTGATGGTTAGATTTTGCTAATTTTGTGATGTCATTGTTAAAATTTGTGGATCAAGTCGGGTCACGATCTATTTCTCTCCTGCAGATTATAAAAATCAAACTGTTTGATTGGTGCTAATTATGCAGACTGTTCAATGGTACCTACTAAAGATAACCCCAACCTTGGAATCACCCTGTATACTGTTTTTGGGTTCTGGTAACTGTTTTTCGAGTTGAGAATCTCGGTTATTTGAGGATCTACGAAGAAAGTTAAATTAAAGTTGCGCAAATTAGAAGTCTAGAAAAATGACGTTTTCAAATGTCGAAAACGAATTTATTTTTCTTATCTTCTTAATTTAAATAAATAATTAAAAATAATTGACATTTCTTATGAAGGCAGGATGCAAGGAGATTCAAAATCGGTTATAAAATATCCAGCATTGTATTTAAAAAATCAAAAAAAAACAAGCGAGAAGAGAGCAAAGAGAGCAAAGAAGCAAGAAGAGAGCAAAAAGTGGCTAGAAAGAAGTGTCAATTATTTTTAATTATATCTTTAAATTAAGATTAGAAAAAATAAAATGTTTTCAAAATTTTGATTTTTGGGGAACATTTCTGAAACCAGTCTAAATTTTCAAAATGAAAACGTCATTTTTATAGACTTCTAATTGCATAACTTTGCCCTAATTTAACCTTCTTCCTATTCCTTCAAATAACCGAGATCATCATGGTTAAACTCATAAAACCCTGTATAATGAAAATTGCTGTTTAGACAAGCTGCTGGCAGTTTATATTTTTAAGCAGCTAATATATATTTTTAAGGCAGCCATAAGTTTAACTGCTTTAAATATATAAAGGGCCAACAGCTTGTCCAAGCAGCATTTTTAGTAATAGTGGAAGATAGAAATAAATAACAATTATTAAAAGCAAGTCAATGGCGACAAAATTAATTATTGAGCATGATAAATATCAGTTCCTACACAATCCTATTCTGACGGTGAGCTTTGACGCTCATCTGCCCAACAGCCCATGCAAGCCCTCTTTTAATTCTGGAAAGGCTAATTTTCCGCACCGAACGTATGCGGACTAAGAGTTGGTTAAAAATACCAAAAAGCCCAAGACACAACAAATATAATAGAAAAAATCAGTTGACCTCCAAAATGTGACGCCTATGGTTACAATTAAAAAAAAATAAATACTTTAGCAAAGAGCAAACTTACGGTGGAGAAATAATATTGCCCTCCTTCAGACTAGTGTTTGGTTGTTTCTGAATGATCAATTCCTGGCCTTCAAATGTATTCAGATACTGGATTTGCTGTGGTGATGGAACTGGCATAAGGTTAGGCTCTTTTCCCGTCCCCGTCGTAGTTATTGTGGAACATGAGGACGTCGTGGTTGTACTGATCTGTTGTTTTTGATGTGCCATTGACTGAAGACTTTTTCCAGACATACCATCTACTAGAGGAGGTAGAAGTCAAAAATAAAGCAACAATTGTTTCATCTGTAAAGACCCATTAGCTGGGTGATTACAAATAAAATGCTTCAAAAGGGTGCATATGAATGAATTTCATTAACAGCCCCTTAAGAGTTACATAAAAGTTAATGCTGTGATTATCATTTGCTACAATAAAAATTTGAAATTCTGGCACTTGCAATGACGTTGTTCAAATTTACTAAACAGTTTCCAGGCTATCAAGTACCTATTAAGATTGAATTATGCAAGTAAACATTTAAAAAAATTTCAGTCAACAAAAAATGTAATTATTACTCTGCCATATTCCAGTTTACTCAAGGTAGTAGTAGTAGTATAGACTAATTATTTGTTGTAATTAACAATTTGCACTTTACACATTTTTAAAATTTCAATAATTTCACTGGGAACCTAAGTAAGCATATTCAAAGCGCACATAGACATGTAGGTAGTTGATGAGAAAATCAAAAGTCCATTTCTGATTTTTCTTCCAAATTTATGTAACATACGGTAACATATTCCAAAACAGAAAAAAATAAATAAATCATGATTGATCTCAGAATGCTCGGGAGGTGTAGCTGATTCTCCAATCAGCCTATCCTTTGATTGACCTTTAATGGATCTGGATTAAGCAGCTCATTTACAGAAGCCTCTAGAAACCTTTGATTTATTTTTGAGAGTACAAAAATGTTAAATTTAGCCTGTTTTAATTTGTCGACGTAAGTTTCATTGCTCGTTCCATTATCTTTATCAGTGTTTTAAGACTTAAAAATATTCTCCTCTTCCCATCAGTCAGCTCATCCAAATTTTTCTTTGTTACACTGAACTCTTCTTGAGTGTCATGATCTCAGTGGACAAATTGCGATTTTGATAATGTGGCTTTATTAGTTTAGATAGTAGAGTTAATTTATCTTTTTCTGGTTAAATTCCTTATTTCTTTTTACAAGTCAAACGTCGTTTTACAGACTGCACTTCAAGTTGCCCTTTCCAACATAGTCCACTGTCTGATATTTCGCAGCCAGGACATTTTTTTCCTTCCGATCCCTCTCCGGCCTTCGATCTTGCCTTCAATCAATAGGTGCAAGAATTGATATTTCGTGTTTCGCATTATGTGCCCCAGATATGCCGTTTTTCTTTTCTTGATCAATTCGAACATAAACTTTGTTTTCTTGATGTTGATGTTTAAGCCCATAGATTTGCTCTGTTCTCCCACTCTATTGATCAGTTGCTGTAGGTCGTGTACGTTGTCAGCGATTAAGACCGTATCGTCAGCATAGCGGATATTGTTAATCCACACTCCATTAACTTTGACTCTCATCTCTACATCTTCTAAAGCCTCTTGGAATATTGCTTCCGAATATAAGTTAAATAGGAGTGGAGACAGCACACATCCCTGTCGCACTCCCCTTATAATCTGTACTGCGTTGGACATATTATTACCTAATTTGATTTGTGCTGTTTGGTTCCAATAGAGGTTTTCAATGCATCTGATATCCTTTTGGTCTATATCAAGCCTATTGAGGAGCTGCATTAATTTGTGGTGTTGTACGCGATCAAATGCCTTTTCATAGTTATAAAACAAAGACACACATCCTTTCTCTGATCATAGCAGTTTTGGACAAGGACTTGTATTGCGACCACCGCCTCTCTTGTACCCAACCCTTGTCTAAACCCAAATTGCGAGTCACCCATGTCTCTTTCACATTTCTTGTATATTCTCTGGTGTATGATTTTACGGAATATTTTTAATGTGTGGCTCATCAGGCTAATAAGTCTGTGATCTTCACATTTTCTTGCATTGGTCTTCTTAGGCAGAGGGACAAAAGTAGAGCACAACCACTGTTTGGGGTAGTGACCGGTCTCATATATAGTGTTAAATACTTTGTGTAGTGCTGTTATGCCTCTTTCATCTAGGACGTTAAGTATCTCCGAATGGATTTCATCTGCGCCAGCCGCTTTGTTATTTTTTGAGTTATGTATGGTGTTTTCTATCTCGCTCTTAGTGATCGATGGGCCGGTTAGAGAGTTATTAGTGTCAACTGGGGGTCTGTCGTCGTCAAAAAGTTCTTCAATATACCTTTCCCAGACATTGATCTTTTCTTTGCTGTCGAGAACTATCTGGTTATTGTTATTTACTGTTATAGTTGATCTAATTTTTTTATAAATGCAAGCAGTCTCCTTCAGCTTTTCGTGTAGATTAAAATCATCGTGTTGATTTTGCAGCTGTTCTATTTCTGCGCATTCACGTTTAAGCCATTCGTTTTTTGCTATTCTAATCTTTGATCTTATTAGTCTTTGAATTTCTTTATACATGCTGCTGTCCATCTTGTTCTTGTGCTTCCGACGTTCATCCATCAACAGCAAAATCTCATCCGTCATCCATTTTTGTTTTTTGTTTTTTGTCTTATATCCTAATCTGTTTTGCATTGAATTTTTTGCAATGTCCATTATCCTTGTCCAAAACTGCGTTGGTTCTTCTCCAATATTCGATGTTATTGCTTGAATCTGTGTGTTTATCTCATTACCCATCTTAGACTTTATTATTGGATCCTTCAGTTTTTCCAACGCCACCCGTCGCTGTGTGGTTGGCTTTCTTTGACTTGACAAGGAAATTTTCAGGGCAGCCACCAACAGCACATGGTCAGAAGGTACATCAGCCCCAGGATATGTGACGGCCCTCTTGATGGTCGAGCCGAATCTTTGATTAATCAGGATGAAATCTATTTGGTTTCATACCAAGTTATGTAGTCGGTTCGCTGGGGACTTCCAGGTATAAAGTCGGCAAGGGGGTAGTTGAAACCATGTATTTGTTATTTTCATGTTTTCCTCTTGGCAGAATTGCAAAAGTCGATCACCCCTCTCGTTCCTTCCTCCAAGACCATATGATCCAACCAACTCCCCGACTCTGCCTTTACCTATTTTGGCGTTGAAGTCACCCATAATTATGTTGATGTCGTGTTTTTTTGGTCAATTTAAGCAATTGTTTGACTTCATCATAAAATTCTTCCACATCATGGTCAGGCGAGTCTGCAGTATTACGTTAAGATCGTTTGGCTTGGCTCTGAGCTTCAACAAGGCAGTACGGTCCAAGTATGGGACAAAGTCCATGACAGATTTCAATAGTCCTTTAGCCACAATGATTCCTACACCTTTCCTATGTTTTGGATCTTCATTACCAGAGTATAAGAATACTCCATTATCTACATTGCACTCTCCCACACCAGGCCACCAGGTCTCAGCAACACCCAGGATGTCCAGCTTGAGTCTGTTCATTTGTCGTGCGAGGTTTGCCAGTTTCCCAGCCTCAAATAGACTTCTTACATAAGATCATCATACTTAAAATTGTAAGCACATGGTGTGTTAGAACCTTTGTATTGGAACAACGTAAATAATATTCATTATTCAAGCTGTGTCTTTTGTTTTTTCATTATGCACTCCATAAGAATTAGAATGAAAACAAAATGCCTGTTGATAAGGGAGATTTGGTTGAGTCAAATTTATAATTATGTAAACAATCGTAAATTAAGCCCTAGACAAAGTATAGTGTCCAACTTGCATATAATAGGCATCATTACCATAGGTGAAGTGCCCCACTTGTGACACTTTCGGTAATGGTGGCCTACATTATAGGCTTGTTGGATAATATACTATTTTTCCCCAAAATGACAACAGACTTTTCAACTTTTGAGTACACCTAGTTACACCTTTTAAGTATTCTCAAAACAGTGAAAACTATCAAGAACTTTATTTAATTCCCAAGAATAAAAAAGAAATGTTCTTTTAAAAGTCAAAAAATTTATCAAGATTTACCATTTAAAAAAAAAACATAAAAAAAAATTAGATTTTTAGAAGTTTAGGTCTTTTTCATGAGCAGTTTATTTCAAAATACCTCATTAACACTGATTGAAACAACCCAACTCTGTTATTTGATTTAAAATTTTTTTTATATTAAGTTAAAATAATTATTTATACAGTGGAAAAAAAAATAAAAAGGACCCCAGTCAGAACTTGTGGCTACTTAGGTGACTCAATCAATCTTTTTTTCCCTGCTTCTTCCCTGTACAAAAACAAATAATTTCTTCATTCTCAAATGATAAAATTCAAGTCTATAAGGATTTCTGAGACAAAACATTTGGGGAACTCTCAATATAACACTTGTTCAAAAACTACTCCACCTCTCTTTACACATGATTCATAGTTGTCAGATACTATGTTAAATAGGTAATTGATTATTTCCCAATATATAGGTAGCACCAAAGTAAATATCCATCTACTACAGCCACCCTTGTTGAAAGCTTAAAAAAGGTAATATTATAGTCATTTAATTACGAGAAAACAACATGGTGAAATATTCTGCTACCAAAAGAGACCTACTTTTGTAATAGGGAAACTTTGATATTTTATCTCTGTCTTGGCACTGGGCAACCTTATCAAACAATCCCTGGTGTAGAAAAAGATGGGTAGAAAAAAAATGTTGGACATTTTGCCAACTGAGTCTTTTCTGGACATTATAGCCTTGTTATGTTTGTGTCTAGTCATACAAGGTCCCTGGGTAATATACAATTTAATTAAACCAACTATAAAAAACCAATGCAATTAAGAAACAAAAAAAGAAATAAAATGTGGCTACATTCACAAAGTTCAAAGTTCAAGCACATGTGGACAAAAAAGTAGGATGGAAAAGTGATGGCAAGTAACCTGCATATAAAACAACTTCATTTACAACCTAGAAGGCAAAGTTTAAAGTAGTTCTAAGTTTCCACCTCTACTCACATACTTTTAGATATGTAAATTGCATAATTGTTGGAAACCAAAAACCGAGTATAAAACAAATTATGCATCATATCTCTCTCACACTTAACAAATTTCTTACCTGTTGATTGATGTGTTGAAGATGGCTCCGTACTGCTGCTTGTAACACTAGGTGACATATGAGATGAAGTGGGACTACTGGGATTACTGTGGTTTAATCTTGCAGCTGATGGGGATTCTTGCGAGGTAGGGCTTTGTCCTGTGCTCATATGGCGTGTAAGAGATCCGAAAGCACGATTTGGATCTGCAGGAGAGTTTAGAGCTGATAAAGCTCTAGGTGAAGGCAGAGATAAATTTGATGTAGGATTGTTTGGGGAAGTAGGGTTTGGGCTCTGTAAAGCTATAGGAACACTAGCTGAACGCTGCGTTTGATGATATGGAGGAGGTGGGCTCTGCTGTCTTGGACCTACAGCTGTACCTCCTCTAACATTTTGAGATGTACTAGTCACTGGGGGTTGAGAGCCAGAGCCACTAACTGGTCCAACAGGAACTATAGGTCCACCACTAGGATTATTTCCTACTTGGGGTTGAGTCTTGACTTTTGTTCGATCATCATAAAATTGTGTTTGCAGCTTCTGCCACTCTATTTGCGCCATGGCAGGGGGTTGGTTTGGGGGCGCAACGCCTGTTTCAGTTCCTGAAATTGGCGGAGCGCCCCCAGGTGACATACTTGGTATTCCATCTGGGGGACCTGGCACAGCCTCACTTTGACTCTCAGGAAATAACATCTGTTGCATTTTACGAATACTAGCTAATCTTTCTTCCCGATGCTGTCTCTGCTGGGGAGTTAAGTTTTCATCAGGCACTTGGACGCCCTGTAATTTGGGCTGAACATTTAAAATAGAGGGACTGCTGGAATCCATGTCAGGTCCTATATCAGGCAAACCATTTGTTACAGTTCCTTCTAATGCTTCAAGTTGGTGATTACTTTTCTGGTCCCAATGAGCATCTGAATCCCCAAGTCCAACCATTTCTTCCAAGCCATCAGGACCTAAGCTGGGAGGAGGTTTGGGACCTAAACCTGGACTCCTTGTACAACCTTTGTTTTTTGAAACTGCATGGTTGTTTAACCACTGCACTGGGTGCTGTCTATTGAATTGGGTTATTTTTAGAGGGTTCTTTTCCAGGTACTTTTTAGTTCCTGGCTGGGCACAATGATAAGCTATGATTGAAGGATACCTTCCTTGTAGCACTTCATCAGCTCCACTATTAGCTAACACGGTAGAAAACACAAATATTTGACTTTGTTGTTGCATGTACTGCACTTCCTCTTCCATAGAACTAGATTCCGACACCATTACAAACAAATAAAATGTGTAAAACCCGTTTCTTTCTCTTTTTGTACAAGGAAATGAGAGTGAACTTTTCGAAATCTTAAAAAAATTAGTTAATTTCATAAAATATAAAAGTAAACATTTAACATTTGTTACTTTTAGCTTTCATTTCGCGGTCAGCTCAGTGTTGCCATAAGCTCTTATTCAGGCGTGGTATATTTTTACTACAAACAGGGTAGATTGAGTATGATGCGGGGTAGCTTATGAAATACTTTGACAGCTGACAGAGCCCTTGTCATGACTATCAATCTTATTTCTCAAGCATCAGACTGACTAGTCGAGATTCATCTCCATCTCCTTTTCGTCTTCCGAAAATGTATCTCTCAATCTCTCTCTCTTTACGGCTTTCGACCGATCTCACCAGAGTTCTGGTGGAGCCAGTTCAGAATTCAAACACCGGTGCGAGGTACCAGCCGTCAATTACACGGAATACGGATGATGGTGCATAAGTGCTTCGCCTGTGCTGAAACACAGGCCGTGTGCTTATACGTGGTGTATGATTCCTGTACTAATAGACCCAGATATAATGTCTGGTCACCGATGTTAATCTTATTTATATAAAATAAAAATTCAACGTGCAATTTGAAGAATTGTTGTTCAACTTTTTCACTCAAATACAATATTCACAATTGGTACTTCCTACCGTCTACCCGCCATCGTAAGCCGTAAGCATTTAGCAGAGCAGATGTTTATCAGCTCGGTTCGTGTTCAGGCGCTCGGAATGCTCCCCTGCATTGCCTATTACTTAAAAATAAGCTATCATTAATCAATTACACAAATTATTAATAATTTATATCAAATCGATTATCTTCATAATTATTATTTCAGTTATTCTGACTTATCTGCAATCTTTGTAAATAAGGGCCAAGGAGGGAAATGTGATTGTAACGGAGTAGTAATACTAAAATCTTGGTACTTGTGGCAACACTGCGACCCTACGTTGTTCAAAGAATGGAATCCGGCCTTTGCCCTGATGCCAAATGTAGTACATAAGAGACCCCTTGTTTTCAAAGGAACAATCATAAACGCTTTGTTGTACGTCACGTATATATTTATTTTTTAATAATTTCAACTTTGGGATAGTTGTTCCCTACACTAACTTACCTATCATAAAATATAACGTAGATCAGGCAATCAACTTTTCGAACTATGAGGGGTAAAAGCAAATACAGTTTTAAATAAAAAGGAGAAATGCACCAAGTTGGCAACGTCGTCACGTGGAAAGTGTGATTGCACGTTTACAGTCCAGCATTCGTTTAATCGTTTATTTTCCGAACAAGCTCGGCTCGGGAGGTCATTAAAAATAACTCGATATTTATAGGGACTTGGTTTGACACCAGATTACCGATCTCAGGTATTTTTTATCTCGTTCTAATAGCTTTATCTATGTACCCATTCACAAAATCACGCTTTTTGAAAGATTACAAATAGATTAGATAGGTAACCTGGATACCTGTATCTCATTATTCTCATTGGTTTATTAAATAATATACCTATATTGTTAGTTTGGATATCTTTTTTTATACCTATCTCTTTCTTACACATGTCTTGAAGATTATCATAAAAATGTCGGTGAGATCACATTTGCAAGGCTAATGAGATGTAGGTATTTAAAAAATGGAGATTTATAAAGACGAAGGAGGGAGTGTATTATGTCCAGAGAGGAAAGAAGGGTTCCTCGTGTTTCACATCAATTTTGACCACCGGCTATTTTTTTTAGCAATGAGAGTGGAGCCTACAGTTTATGCAGCCCAATCGAAATAGATTCAACGATCATATTAAATATTTTCGACCCGACCTTTGAATATTTAAATAATTTTTTACCAGAGGGCGCTTCTTAAGTCGGCGCCTGGCATATATCTCATTTATTTATTATTGTCATCCCGTTAGCCTTGGAAACCCGACTTTGACATTTGTATCCTATATTTACAACATTGGCAAATTGCCCAAATGGAGTAGACGCCATCAAAAAGTCAACAACAATCATCTCAAGATGTACTGAAAGGAGATAGGTATAAAACAAAAATTTTTGAAAGTAACTAGGTGACAATAATAAATTAGTGATTTAGAATAATTAATGGAATATTTTAGGGAATAAGGAAATGGGAAAAAAGAAATTTTAGACATTGTGGTTTCCATGGGAAACCACAAAATCAAATATCAGCATTCACAATCAAATTTGAACGTTAACCTACCCCAAGTAGCATTCTAAGCATCTGGTTAAAATTATATACATAAAAAAATTCTCTAGCATTTGGTTAAAAAAGCTGCCAAAAAAGCCAATCTATTACAAAATTATTACGACACCTTGGCGAAAATGGGGAACTTTTATTTCGTCACTATTTCGCTTTTTTGACCAATATATTTAGGCCAGTATTTTGGCCATATTTTAGCAATGAATGCTAGATTTTATAGATATAGTCGCTAAAATTTGGGTGCTAAAAAATAGCTTTTATGACCAAAAATGTTGCTAGATTTTAATATTTAGAGATAATTTCCAGGTTTGCATTACGTTCCTTTCATCAAACCAACTGTGCATGGAGATTCAAAATGCCGGCATGAACGGATTGATTGTCTTGTGGGAATAAGTGTATTATATCCCGAATAGTTTGGTTGCAGATTGCATCGAATTTGCCTCAAAGAATGGACTAAAATCTTAGCGCCAAGGCAAATTTACTGTGAATTTAGAGGAGATACTTAATATATTTCAAAGCGCCAAGATAATTTTCATTATTTTGCAACCTAGCTATATTTTACATTGATAAAAAAACACAATTGACCTTGAACTAAATTTTTCTGATTTTGATTAATCTCTTCAGAAAACACTCCCTTTGACGACTCAATGTATCAAAATGATTTAAATTAACGATAAAAGTATGAAATATTCAATAGTTGCATATGTATATTTTATTACTTTACAAATAGCTGCTAAATTAGAAAATTTAACAGTCTAAAAATCATGGCCGCTGGGTTGTTACAGATATTCATCGAGGCTACAACGATCGTAAAGAGGCTAATGCAGCCGTTCCGCCATAAAAACCAATTAGTGGCGAAAAAATAGCAATTTCGGCCGTCGTTTATTTTACGCCCCCTAGTGGCACTCAACGAAGTAAAAAAAAAGAGTTAAAATGGCTATCTTTTGTCAATATTCTGTGGCCTTATAAATTAGCTATTATTTGATAATTTTGTAGTCATTTTGGCTAACACAAGTTTTGGCTATACTTCTGGTCAGAAAAGCCACAAATTTACTGCAATAAAATAGATTTTTATCTAGTAAATATTCGGAAGTTTTAGCCAGGCAAGAAAATGTAATGTTTACCAAAATTTTGGCTAAGTTATTGGCATCACGAAAAATGCTACTTTATGATCAGATCTTGGTCAAAGATGCGCTCTTATGGCTAATTTTTTTGGCCAAAATTTATCTTACATAAATGGCCAATTGACAACCAAATCTTGGCCATTTTTACTACTTTATGACTAACTTTTGGCCATTAATGCTATTTGGTCATACAGTGCTACTTGGGACGGTACTACTAGAGCCATCTGTTATTAGGTAGGCGTAGTTAACGTCTTAAAAGTTGCAAGAATAACAAATTGTAATTTTGAAAGTGATTTTTTGTTGTGTTTCACGCTTTTTCATATTGTGTAGTGTCACAGTGTAGTGATTTCCAACGGTTTTCTATTATATATCAAATTATCAATATTTTTCCTAAACTAATAAAACTAGTAAAAGTAAGTACATTATTTATTTCATTGTTCACACTGTTGGACATAGCCTAGAGGAAAACAGGGACTTTTTTGTGAATAAATAACCCTATCAAAAGCAATTATTTGATGAGGTTTCACTGCAAAACCACTATCATATAACTTGTATCTATACACTTTTATATATTGATATACAAAACCTGAAACGTTTAAAATTTAAAACTAAAAGCAATTTTCAAAGAACTGATATACCTAGAAATCCTTGCTGACCGGTATGCATGGCGAAAGTTGAAAAAAACTCCTAACTGGTGTCCCATAAGAACTTCATGTATTACAGAAAGTACATTGCTGACCCGTTAGAAATCCGGCAAAAATCTGGCAGATTGGTACAATTGGGTGCCAAGGGGGTAGTAGTGGCGCCGAAAACCCGCGCCACCACTACTCCCACCACAGTCAGCGCGACGGCGGGGGAATAAATACCAGTGAGCTTACCACAGTCGAATCAGTCAACGTCTCAAGACGCTCAGCCAGCATTCCTTATATTCTTTTTCACGATTTTATATGGTCCTTCGAGCCGGATATGGTAATATGAGCTGTCTATTGTGAATAATGAATAATTTTAGTTGCACATTGCGTTTATTAGTAACTTTCAATCTCATTGCCCATTTTTTATTATTATTGTGTTGGTTTGTTGGTTTTTTATTTTTTGGCCGCAACGATGAGTAATATTAACAAGAAGTTAAAACCCATAAAAGCCAGTATTACGAAAATTCATAATTGGTTTAATAACAGCACGAACGTAGTAGATGTTTAACATTGGAGATGGGGCCTTCGCAACGTATCCGCGCTGCGTTCAGGGTGACACGAGTGATTTATTGCTCTGTTTATCTAGAACGAAGTTATTTAGAACCTTTTTTTTTATGTGAGAATATTCAAAAATTCTTATCAAGAACGTTCTAGGTTTTTCTGTATTTTTAGGAGTTTGTATAAAAGGCGAATAGCGCTGCGGTTAGGCAGTAGTCTTATTTTAATCGAGCTATAAGTAAGTTAAAGTACCAAACGATAATAGAAGGCTATAAAGTGTTAAGTAGTGAGTTATTTAGTAGTCGAATTGTACCTGTTTGTATTTGTGGGATAAATAAATAGTGTTTTCGTGTTGAATCGTTACACTGGAATTATTGAACCCTGAGTTCGCAACAGTATTCAGTCACTAGAAAATTTGAATATTCCAAAGGAAGAATGGGCAGAGTTCATGCTTATTCGTGTTTATAGTAAAAAGTTAGATTTTCAAACGAATTTAAAAGAGCTTTGAAACTGAACGCGACCCAAAAAAGCGACCTACATTGCTTCAGTTTTTTAATTTTTTTAACAAACGATGCACGATGCTTGAAACTGTGGCTCAAGGTTACCCAAAATTTCCTCAAAACCCCCCACGGCAAGGCGTTCACTATTGTGGTTTTTAAGATCCTCCATACAAACCCCCGTTGGTGTGCCCTTATTGCAATGAAGGTGACCATCAAATTTACCGGTGTGGCAAATTCAAGGCCATGTCTTATAAAAACAGAAATGATCTGGTTTTTATCAAAAGGCTATGTAAGAACTGCCTATCTGGGGCTCATTTTGTTGATAAATGTAGGTCAACAAGTACTTGCTTTTCCTGTCATAAAAAACATCACACTTTCCTGCATCCACCATAGCTAGGAGAGTCCAATGCAAATTACTCTGAAGCAGCTCCTGGCACAGCTCAGACTTCTTTATCAGTAAATAATACTCCGATATTGAGGAAGGAATCAGATGGATCTCAAGCTTTTGCCTTTACGAATGATCCAGCTGGAAAAATGGATAACAGCGCTTCTTGTTCTGCAATTAACACCGTTCTTAGCGAAACGATTTTGGCTACCGCTTTAGTCGCCCTCTTCGACAAAAATGGAAAACGAGTAATTGCACATGCGCTTTTAGACAATGGTAGTCAATCATCTTTTGTTATTGCAAATTTTGTTAAAAAATTGAATTTAACTACTGAAAAGAAGCATATGCAAATCACTGGCATTTCTAGTAAAATAACTAATACTCATGAGATTATTGCATAGTTGAGATTCTACTCGATGTTGCCTAACAAGCCCCAGTTTGGTGTTTCTTGTATTGTACTAGAGCACATAACATCGAATCTTCAGATTTTCGTTTGATACCTCAATTGATATTCGGATTCCTATAAACATAACTCTTGCCAATCCTAACTCCTTGACAAGCAGGGCCATCGACATGCTCCTAGGCATGGACATTTATGGTGATTTATTATGATCAGGTGTTCAAAGGCTTGGTAAAAACTTGCCTATTCTCATAAATACCCATCTTGGCTGGACCCAGGTGTCTGGTATCCATGGTGTCTGGAACTTTGGCTTTAACTCATTTAACTCAGAAAAATTACTTACTTGTGAATCATTCAAGGGTCGATACTGTCAATACTGATTCGTCAGCGTTGATGCATAGTGAATCTGGTGATTCAGGCTGGAATGACATTAGGCAATTGCTGGAAAGGTTCTGCCTAATAGAGAAGTCCTTTCTTTTCCCAGAGGATATCTTAGCAGAAAAATATTTTCTAGTACAACAACTCGTGATCGAGAGGGAAGATTTAAAGTTCAGTTGCCACTGAAGAATCCTAACGAATACTTAAAGTTGGGCGATTCCTTTCAATATGCTTTGAAAAGATTCTATTTCTTGCCCCATCACTGTGTCATTCGCGAAGATAGTGCCATACTGCCACGACGAAACTTAAAGTCGTCTTCGACGCGTTAATGAGGAACTCAAGCGGTACCTCATTGAATGACGTAATGCTAAAAGGCCCAGTTTTACAGCCTGAGCTCTTTGAAATTCTTCATTACCAGTCTTCATTACCGACATCGAGAAAATGTATAGACAGATTCGGGTCGATCCTAACTTTACATTCCTTCAAAATGTATTATGGAGAATCCATCCGAACGAGACTTTACGTTGTTTGCAGCTGGCCACTGTGACTTATGAAACTAACAGCGCGTCCTTTTTGAGTACCAGATGTTTAATTGAACTAGCAAATAGTCACAAAGACACACATCCTTTAGCTGCGCAGGCCTTACTCCGGCAATGTTACGTTGATGACGTACTTTATAGTTGCGACACATCAGCACAAGAACTTGATAATTGTCATGATCAACTAACTGAATTGTTGGCAACCGCCGGAATGCCTCTTCATAAGTGGAGTTCAAATTTTGTTCCTTTTCTCAACCGCATCTCCGCAGATAACACTCATCCCAAATACGTGATTACTTCAGAAAATAATAGCAGCTTGTGTTTTATGGAATTCTTCCCATGATAATTTTGCAATAACCATACCTAAGTTAGAACCCTCAAAATCATTTACAAAATGTAGTGTGCTTGCCCTGATTTCCCAAGTTTTCGATCCTAAAGGATTAATCAATCTTTTCATAGTCGTGGCAAAAGTGTTCATGCAAAAGTTGTGGATTGCGAAATTAGATTGGGATGAATGTCTGACCGCAGAGTTGCTAAACGAATGGCAGACTTTTGTTGATTGCATTAGTGATTTAAACCAACTGCACATTCCGCGTTGTCTGTTCACACAACCAAAAAATCAAGTAAAAATTATTATTGAGATTCACGCGTTTTTGGATGCTAGTGAACGATGCTATGGTGCGTGTGTTTATTTGCGTGTTGTTTATGAGAGCGGGGTTTCTTGCAGACTTGTAGCGTCAAAGAGCCGGGTAGCCCCTATAAAGCAGCAAAGCTTACCACGCCTTGAACTTTGTGGTGCAGTATTAATGATTAGACTGGTGCAAACTGTAATGAATCTCTACGAAGATGTCATCCAAGTAAATGTAGTTGAACTAGCTTGAACTATCAGCAAGTATACCGGTCAGCAAGAATCTCGCTCTAACGGGTCAGCAAAAAAAACTCTCTTTTAATGTCTTTACAAGGTCGTACCTAAGTGATTTTCTGCCGGGTTTCCGAACAATGTGTAGTATAGTCAATAGTTATATCACAAGAGATGAATATTTTTTGAATATACTGTGACATTTGCGTGCACACCGCAACACTATCCGTTAATCTGCTCGTGACAAAAATTCTTTAAATATATGCCCACCGGAACTCTGTTCCATCCTTTTTCCGCATATTATAGGCCCAATCCTCCAGTAAAGTTGCAAGTTCTCGACCGACGTATTTTTTCTTAATTGCACATGACGGCTTTCGCAGAAATTTTCAAATTGACGCCATACGAAGTTTTTGGTTTTTGTTGTATTTGTCAGAGCTATATTTGCTCACTCTATATGTTTTAAAAGTTCCTATGTAACTTGAGCCTCTTTGTTTGAGCCATACGCCGAAATATTGACGGCGACGTTTATCAGCTTGGTTAATCAAAACAAAGTCCCACCACCTAAGGAATATAGTTTTTGAGAGTGTGTCTTTACGTATCGAAGCGAGCGAAGTCGGGCGTCGCCCAGATTTTTATTTTATCGTGATTCACATGCTCGTTCTTTTTTTTGTTAATAGTTTTAATCCATTCTATCAATGTCATAGTATGTGACAGATAGGTGGACGAACGTTTTTTCTGTAAAGTTTATGTTCAAATTCAATCGTTGTGCTTAAAATCTCACCGTGAAAATAAAAGTTATTTTTTGTATCGGGAGGATCGGACTTTTATTTCATCGAACCGCGTACTTGGTGTAAGACGGGTAGTTTTTCATCAATGCGCACGACATTTGGCGACCGTGACAGGACACGGTGCGGTTTTTAAGTGGAACATTTCCGAAGATAGCGGTTGTAGAAAAAGTGTTTAGACGATCACTGGACAAACTTTTACCGTGTTTGGCCTGTAGTTTTCGACAAGCGCGTGTGGTTTGACCAAGTTTGCAGTGAAAAAATGGATCAAAAGAAGAAACACCGTAAAGTGCTTCGCACATCCTTTACAAAGTCGGCGAGAGAATTGGACGAGTTGTTATCGACGCCGGAGGGGGAAGCACGATTGGTGAGAGTTTCCTTGGATATCTTGCGACATAAAATTGACGATCTAAGGAAAATTGATGGCGAAATCTATGATCTTCTCTTAAATGGGGATGGCAGCGAAGAAGATCTGTTAATAGAAATGGAGACTAGTGACAGCTATATTAAGAAATTCACGGATCTAAATATCCGCTGTGAGGAACGTATGCAGCCGGGAGCGATAGACGCCGTGGAGGATGAGGTAGCTTCTACGATATCTGGTATAAACAGTATAAACAGCAGATCAGGTAGGCGTAAATTTAAGTTACCCACTTTGGAGTTTAAAAAATTTGATGGGAACATTAAGGACTGGTTGCCGTTTTGGTCACAATTTCAAAAAGTGCATGACGATCCTGACATAGATTTGAACGACAAAGTTGAATATCTGATTCAAGCTATGACACCGGGTAGTAGGGCCAGGCAATTAGTCGATAGTTTTCCCGCTACTGGAAGTAACTATAGGAACATGATAGACTGTCTAATTTCTCGATTCGGCCGTGACGACTTGCAGATTGAAGTGTACGTTCGGGAATTGCTAAAATTGGTGATAAATAATACTTCGTCTGGCAATAAAATGGACCTTTCGTTCTTATACGATAAGTTAGAATCGCAGTTACGGGCGTTAGAGACACTGGGTATTAGCTCTGATAAATACGCGGCCATGTTGTTTCCTCTAGTAGAATCATGTCTTCCCTCTGATTTATTGCGAATCTGGCAACGGTTGCCGGAGAGTCCGGGCGCGAACACCGCGTCTCAAGTTTCGATAAACGTAGCGGGCGGTTCCACAATAGAAAATCGGCTCAAAAGTATTATGAATTTTTTGAAAAACGAAGTTCATAATGAGCAACACATTTCTTTGGCAGTTGAGGGTTTCGACTTAGGCAGCGCAACAAATAGAGATTTTAGACGGGGTGGAACTACTGGAACAAAAAGATATGAGGAAAATCGTGTTAAGCCTCCAACCGCAATGGGTTTAGTAAATTCTGATGTCATAAATAGATGCATTTTTTGTCAAAGTTCACATGAGAGTACGAATTGCTTTAAAGCTCAGAACATGACCTATGATCAGAAGAAACATATTTTGACAGAGAAAGGTGCATGTTTTCGTTGTCTAAAAATTGGACATCAATCTCGATTCTGTCGAGGACGATTAAAATGCATAATTTGTAATAAGCCACATGTACCTTTAATGTGTTCGAAACTACCCGAAAGGAAAAATGGAAAATCCGATCAAGAAGATAATAAGGACATTCAGTCGGGAGTTCATCATGCGCTGGCGAATAGTACAAGTCCACATGTTTTCTTGCAAACACTGCGTGTGAGAATGGAAAATTCTGATAATTCGCGATGGGTGCGCGCGTTAATTGACACTGGATCCCAGAAGACATATATTTTGAAGTCTACCGCTGAATTTTTGAAGTACACGTCTAAACGCCAAACTAACATAATCCACGGCTTATTTGGCGGTAGCGAGCTATCGCAGCGACACGAATGTTATGACGTTACATTGAGGCATGAAAACTATACATGCACTTTCGAAGCTTTGGATCAGCCGGTTATCTGCAGTGATGTTTCTTCTATATTTTATGGTCCTTGGATGGAAGAACTTCGAATATTAAATGTTCAGATATCGGATTCACGTAATCACGCTCCTATTGACCTTTTGATAGGTGCCGATATTGCCGGAAAGCTGTATACGGGAAGGAGACATGTCTTGAGATGTGGGTTGGTGGCTGTCGAAACGTTTCTGGGCTGGACTTTGATGGGCAAGATACCTTTAGAAAAACCTAACCGTCTTCTATCCATGACTTCCATTTCACTTTTTGTTAATAATGCGTCAATTAGTAATCTTTGGGAATTAGACGTTCTAGGCATAAGTGATCCAGCGGAAAAACGACGACTTGAAGAAACGGCGGAGGCGGCAAAAGAATTTTTCCTAGAAACCATTACAACCGACAATGATGGCCGATATGAAGTTAGATTGCCGTGGCTAGAAGGACATCCGACGCTGCCAAGCAACTATCAGGTGGCTAAAAAAAGGTTAGACAGTACGGTTAAGAAAATTACGAATGACGGATATTTTGAAGCTTACGACCAAATCTTTAAAGACTGGCTTCATGAAAATATCATTGAAGAAGTTCTTGAGGAACAACCAAAAAGGGAGGCTCATTACTTACCGCATAGACCCGTGATTAAACTGAGCAGTGTGTCTACCAAAATAAGACCAGTATTTGATGCCTCAGCCAAGGAAAGAGAGAGCCCTTCGTTAAACCAGTGTTTGGAGAAAGGGATAAATTTAATAGAATTGATTCCTGCCATTTTGTTACGATTTAGGCAAAATAGAATTGGGGTACTTTCTGATATCCGCAAAGCATTTCTACAGATCAGCATACATGAAGATGATAGGGATTTTCTTCGTTTTATATGGACTGATGATAAAGGTAAACCAAAGGAGTTTCGTCATCGTCGTGTGGTGTTTGGAGTCAGCAGCAGTCCTTTCCTACTGGGAGCCACATTAGAGCATCATTTGGAGAAAATGTTAGACAGAAGTGAGTCACAGCCGATTCCTTTTTCGAAAGAAACTATTATGAAACTGTCTAATAGTTTTTATGTTGATAACTGTGTGGCTAGTGTTGCAAATGAAGAAGAGTTGCGAACATTTATCGTAGAGGCAAGTACTGTGATGGCAGAAGGCAAATTTGACCTGCGAGGGTGGGAGTATACACACCAAGTAACAGATGACACCGATAATGCCTCTACACCCGTGTTAGGAATGAAATGGAATAAGGAAGACGATAGTTTGTATCTAAACCAAGAAGACATAAACCTGGAACAGCTTTTAAGTAAACCTGTGACGAAGAGGATGATGCTTTCTTACGCTCAGCGAGTGTTCGATCCCATTGGATATACTTGTCCGGCTACACTAATACCGAAGCTGTTGTTACAAAAAACCTGGGAAAAACAGTTAACCTGGGATATGACTGTAGATCCCGAGATAGAGGTACAATTTCGAAACTGGCTCAAAGAGTTGCAGTATTTATCAGCTATTAAAATTCCTAGATGGATAATTGCAGGCCCTGAAGAAGCGGAGCAATGGACGTTCCATACGTTTTGTGATGCTAGCAAGGAAGCTTTTTCTGCCGTTGTTTTTTTGAGAGGCATTCAGGATGGCACTGTATTTGTTCGTCTCTTAGCAGCCAAATCAAGAGTAGCCCCCTTAAAAACGTTATCGATACCTCGTCTTGAATTAATGGCTGCTGTTATTGCCGTTCGGTTATTTTTGAGTGTCAAGGAAAGTCTTAAAATTGAAGTGGAGAGTTTCTTCTGGAGCGACTCAACAACAGTACTTTCTTGGATTAAAAGACCAGAAGAATGGTCTATTTTTGTTTGGAATCGTGTGGCAGAAATTCGGAAAGTATCTTCAAGTGAAAACTGGCGCCATGTTCCTGGTATACTCAACCCAGCGGATCTGCCATCCCGAGGCTGTTCTGCTAGGCGATTGCTCGAATCAAAATGGTGGGAGGGTCCGCAGTGGCTTTACCAAGACTCGCTGTCCTGGCCACAAGATAATCTTACTTACAGCGAAGAGGAGATTAACAAAGAAAGACGGAAGAAGCTAATTACCGCTCTAATTAACCATGAGCATAATATGATGTCATCAGATGATTGGCATTTCGATTATTTTTCTCAGTATCTGAAGACTCTACGAATGTGTGCATGGATATTTCGATTTGTACATAACACAAGAAATAAAGACGACAAGCGACAAGGACAGTTGAGTTCTGAAGAAATTGATAAGGCTGAAATTATGGTGCTTAAATTGGTGCAACGTGATGCGTTTATTGGCAATAATGACAAAAGACTATGTGGTTTGGATGCTTTTAAGGATAATCATGGGTTAATTCGTTTAAAGTCCCGCGTCAGTAATAGAGACGATCATGACAATTTTCGGTTTCCCATCGTTTTGCCTGCTGGTCATTCCTTGGTGAATCGGCTTATATTTGAGAAACATGTTAAGTCATGTCATGTTGGTGCACAGGGACTGTCAAGTATTCTCCGGGAAAATTATTGGGTTTTAGGCGGTCGACGGGCAATACAATCTGCCATTTCGAGTTGTATCGTCTGCAAAAGATTCCGGGCGAAGCCGTTTAGTGAAAAATCTCCACCATTACCACTCGATCGGGTCCGTGACGCGGTAGCATTCGAAATAACTGGGGTGGACTTTGCGGGACCTTTGTATCTTAAGACTGGAGAAAAGGTATGGATATGTCTCTTTACCTGTGCGGTCTATCGAGCGGTGCATCTAGAACTCTGTGCGTCATTGTCGGTGATTACGTTTATGCAAGCTTTACGACGGTTTATTGCCAGACGAGGTCGACCGAAGACTATATATAGTGATAATGGGACAAATTTTGTCGGTACAGAAAACGCTTTCTCGCGAGTGGACTTTCGGAAAATTGCCGAGAACAGTAGTGCCGAACGTATCCAGTGGCGATTTAACCCACCGACGGCCGCGTGGTGGGGCGGTTTTTGGGAGCGACTTGTGGGTGTCTTGAAACAACTGTTGCGTAAAGTATTAGGACGCGCACGGCTAGATTATGAGACTCTAGCGACCGTCATCTGCGACTGTGAGTCCGTTATAAATTCAAGACCCATTACTTGCCCTTTTTCCGATTCGCGTGAACTTTTACCTCTTACACCGGTGATGTTTCTTAGAGAACAGACAATGAGTGATGTTCCAGACTGTGACGCCGTTGATCACCATTCTCTATCTAGGAAGGTGTTACACAGACAGAAGTTGTTGGAAGATCTTCGACGGCGGTTTCGTACTGAATATTTAGGCCAGTTGAAGCGATGGTCCAAAGGAAGCAGGAAGAGCTCTGTCAAGGTGGGAGAAGTGGTGTTGGTCGGTAATGATCAAGACAAACGCGTAAATTGGCCTCTCGGTAGGGTGATCGAACTAATTCGTGGACACGATGGTCTGGTTAGACTGGTTAAAGTTGCTACGGAGAAGGGACAATTTATGAGACCAATCCAACGGCTGTACCCCCTGGAGTGTGCCGCTGACTCAACTGAGGTTGATGGAGACGAGGACGATGGTGCCGACTTGGAGCCCGACATGCGTACTCTACATGAGCGAGATCTGCCTTTGAAAGACAAAAGTGGTTGTGCGGAAACGGGAGTGTCAAAAAGCAGAGTACCCGAAACGAGAATTACGCGAAGTGGACGTGAAGTCAAAACGCCTGTCAGATATTCTGACCGTGTATAGCCTTTTTGTATTTTGTGAGGCTTATTTTTTATTTTAAATGTTTTGTAGGTTTTAGCTGTTCATTTTATTAATCGTTTAATGTCTCTGGTTAAGTTGATGAGACATGTTTTTTGTGTGTTAAACATGCCTCAGGTGGGAGGATGTCAGAGCTATATTTGCTCACTCTATATGTTTTAAAAGTTCCTATGTAACTTGAGCCTCTTTGTTTGAGCCATACGCCGAAATATTGACGGCGACGTTTATCAGCTTGGTTAATCAAAACAAAGTCCCACCACCTAAGGAATATAGTTTTTGAGAGTGTGTCTTTACGTATCGAAGCGAGCGAAGTCGGGCGTCGCCCAGATTTTAATTTTATCGTGATTCACATGCTCGTTCTTTTTTTTGTTAATATTTTTGATCGATTCTATCAATGTCATAGTATGTGACAGATAGGTGGACGAACGTTTTTTCTGTAAAGTTTATGTTCAAATTCAATCGTTGTGCTTAAAATCTCACCGTGAAAATAAAAGTTATTTTTTGTATCGGGAGGATCGGACTTTTATTTCATCGAACCGCGTACTTGGTGTAAGACGGGTAGTTTTTCATCAATGCGCACGACAGTATTACTCGGAACATTCTTTTCAGCTGTTCTGACAACTGATTAAGATCAATGCCAAAATATTGTCACTTTGGCCGTTGCATTGTTACGGTAGTTGAAATGCCTGGTGCGCGTGCAATATTCACCAAGGATGAAAAATATCCGCTGATATACCGCGTTGATTGGTCCAAATTATGCATTTGATTAGTTGGAAGGGGATCGAGGGATATAGTCTTAGATATCACCTTGCATACCCGCCAGCAAGAATTTCTAACGCGTCAGCAAAATTTTCTGCAATAAATGCAATTCTTAAGAACTAGCAAATTAAGAGTTTTTCATTTTGGTCGCCTGATATGAGTGACTATGATAATTTGACATAAAACTGAAGGATAACAAAATTGATTGAAATATATAACTATACTATATAGTAATTGAATCTAATATCTGATAATAATCTTAACCCTTTACTGCTTTTCTTTTCTATTCTTATTAACAACAATGGCAATGTAACAACGAAATAATTTTACATTTAATAAAGAAAAATACGTATATAAATAATTTAATATTGTTTGGAATTCACCTACAACCTATCAACGTCAGTGTTAGTTACGTTAACTGTTAAAATTAATTGTTCAAATTGCCCTAATGCGAATATGGCTTTTGAGCCTAAAAATATGCCTCTCCTAAATTCTTTGATATCAGCATAGGACACCGAATTCAAAGAAAGTACCGGACCCATGACTCGCAAAAGAATTATTTCGGATCCCTTAATTCCAATTTCGATTTGCATTTCAAAGTTGTCTGATTCACATTTAGGACCGAGGTACCAGCACCATATTAAAATATCCTGAAATGGGTGCCTGTAAATAAGTAAAAGTAGAAATTATGTTGGTACTTAAAGCCTGCCACCGTTTACCTATTGCCGGACTTTCCATATTCTTTGGAGTTTGTATATTCTTTATCATCAGTTGAGCAGCTAGTTTTCACAAAAAAGATTCCACTGTCGCCATTGAGTACAAAACATGCTTCGTCTTCTATGGTCATTAAAGGCAACTGGAACTTGGTTCCAAAGTACTGGACCAATGGCCCTGTATGGTAATTTTGGAAGTGCTCTGTGAAATTGGTAGCTAGGAAACAAATAATAATAATAACATATAACTGCAGAGCGATATACTGATAATCTTATTCATTATAATTACAAAAAGGTTTCCCCTACCTCTGATCACATTTGAGCAATTTGAATTAAATGGACAATAATAAGTCAGGGCATCTTTTTCTGAGAAATTGATGAAATCTGTACTCGAATTTAACGATCTGCCACCCCCTTCGTTAAGAAAGTCAAGTGAGCCATGATATGAAGATGTCCGATTGTTAAAGTCACTTATGTTCGTTAACGAGTCATCCATTGTGGTGTCGGGTTTCCTCCTTCCGAGCCTCCTCATGGACCCAATTCTTGATACCGTAGGAGTATCTGCTCTAAATATTTCATTCGTCGATAAGCTCTTCATTTTTAATGAATCTTTGTCATCTGGGAGCAAGAACTTGCTACTTGATGAGAGGTTTTCCGCAGATGACGATTTCCCCACAATCTTGGCCAAAAAGCGATTTGTATGGCATTGAGTAATTTTTATATTTGGCACATTTCTATTTTTTGTTTTAGGTTTAAAAATGTTTTGTATTTTCTGAGATCTAACATCACTATTTTCTTCTTTTAAGTTGAACGCCTCAATTACTGCATTGTATACCTGGAATTTCACCATACAGCAATATTTCTTCATTAAAGTACGGCCTATATGTAGGTCTCACCTGATCAGATATAAGTGAGCGTCCGCTAGTTAATTTCAACCTACAGACCGGACATCGTTCTGACTTTGTCCGACATCTCACACAAATTAAATGTCCATTATCGCACTGATATGTAGGAGGCGCTATTGTATCTAGACATATTGGACATTCCAAGAACGCTAGAATGGTTGACATGCATGCGGAGAGTCGGGTTAGATTGCTTGGAATTGGACCACAACATAGTGCCTAAAAAATAAATAAAATATAAATTTGTATATAAAGTAAGTACATAATGCAAAAAAAAGTAGCAAACATAGTTAAAAAAAAGCGTTACTTTTAAAAAAGTGAGTATTGTTAAGGCTTGGTGCAGGCGGTCGTCTGTCGTTCTCGGGCGACACTTAGACCTGTCAACTCGTCGTCGCCTAGCGTAATTTGTTACCTTCTTTACGCGACTTTTAGTATTATTTAAACGTTTAGCGGTATTCTTTGATTGTTCGATGAACGTTACGGAATTTACTAGTTTATAAATTTGGGTATAGGCAGGCCTCGCTGCGGTTCTAATAAGTCTAATTCTTCTAAGGATCTAATTAAGCTAAAAGAACAAAGCGGTAAAAGAGAGCTATAGTAAAGTGTTAGTAGTAAATAGTGACCTATAAGTAGACGAATTGTACTTGTGCTTGCTGCTTGTCGTGTAAATAAATAGTGTTTTAATTAAATTTAGCTGCACTGAAATAATTCGAACCCGAATTCACGAAAATGATATGATGGTCGAGGTTTTCTGCCTGCCACCCGATGCTGACTTAAATGACAATTTTAAGAAAAGGATATACGTCTAGCTAGAGAGAGCCTAAAAGCAAAATTGCTTTATATGTACGCTTTGTGTCCTTTCTAATACAATGGAACTGTAGATAGCAGGTGTAGGACAAATAAGCGGCTAACAGTTGCGAATACGCCAACGTCCCGATCTTCTTCCGGGCTTTATTCTGTTTGAGAAGTATGTCACCTAAGCTATACGTATGTCTTCTACCGGACATAACGCAAAAACAAAACAATCAATCCACAAACAGACAACGACCACTTGAGTTAAGGACAAACGAAACACCAGCCGCCAGGAACAAAATAGACGGTGGTGACAAAATGACAATAAACAAAATAGACGGTGGTGACAAAATGACAATAAACAAAATAAATTGGTTTATTTTGTTTCTGACGGCTGGTGTTTCGTTTCCCCTTAACTCATGTGATCGTTTTTGCGTTATATCTGGTAGTAGACATACATATAGCTTAGGTGACATACTTCTCAAACTGAATTAAGCCCTGAAGAAGATCTAAATAAAGATCGAAACGTTGGCCGTATCCGCAACTGTGAAGTAGCTTCTTATTTGGCATACATCCGCTATCTACAGTTCCACAGCAAAATTGCTGAATTTTAATTTGTTTTCATACTTCGATGCGGAAATTCGATGTTACCCCACTTTTTGAACTTCGAAAGGAGTCAAACATCCAGCCAAGTGAGCAGAATTTATGTGAATACACTGACGTATTGAATACTATTCCCTGGCAACATCATTGCTAGTTTTAATGTCGTGTACGATGGTATCCATCAAATGGCTTTGTAAGACATTTAGTAGAAAATTCCTGAGGTCATATTACAGTTACCAGTATTTTGAAATTGTCTAACTTTATCACTTATATTCAGTGAACGAGAAACTTCCTCGAATGTCTCATGAGTGGCTACTTCATGATCACTTTTAGAAAGAAACTTAGAAACTTCTTAAATCATTTTAATTTGCAAAAGTCAACAATGTGGAAATGCACAATGAAAATAGTGAAGGGCGATTTTCTTTCCTAGATGTGCCAGTAACAAGAACAATTAACGCATTGAAGTTTCTTGTGGTCTTTAAAAAACCGTTCAAACGGATGCGGGTTGTTAATGAAGCAATGGAAGCAAAGATCAAAACGTTAATAGAACGCGCCAAGAGGATCTATGCAGTCTTGACTAGAATTTGAAAAAGAACTAAAAAACGTGGAGAGAGCTGTTTGATGGAACTGTTATGCCAAAAACGCGTTCAAGAGAAGATGAGTAGGGTTAGCCAAAGAAGCAATTAAATTCCAGAAAAACTTGGCTGGGTTTGCTTGCCACATGTACACACCTTTATAGACAGATCGAGTCGGCAGGTTTTAAAGAAACATGACGTGGAAACGGTGTTTATGCGAGAATTCACAATTCATCAAAGTATGGTGAATGCCAGACAAAAGGGACACCTTGTTAGTCCTAGAACACCAGAATCCCTGAACACAAAAGGATTGTTGCCTGGGACAAGGACAAAAATCGGAATGGCAGCAAATTCTTTTCAGCAAAGTTGACATCTGACATCCATATCAATTTACGATTCACATCAGGGAGGCTTTATACATAACAATAACTGGAAACGTGTGGTATACCTTATTTCGTCCAAGTTGAAGCCCCGCCCGGCCACATACATTTGGGAGACCCTCCAGCTGGCATTTTCAAATGGCGGAGAGCCATTTGACCATTATGACTTTCATTATGTCCACCGCAGATGTTAACGAGACGTGACAAGAAGTAATGCCACTGGACCAACCGACTTGAAAGCTCGGAAAAGATTTCATAATATATAGTTTTGCTTAGTTTTGGTCTCAAAAAGGCACAAAAATTGTATTAAAAATAGAACATTTTTTATATACAAACAGCGCTTTCAATCAATGATTGATTATGTATTAATAAACATTTTAATAGAGGAGAGTATACCGGGTGTCCAGCAGAACCTTGGACATAGGAGATTAACATGGAAAATCGGTTTTTATTTTTTTGCGCCTGTACGGTTGATTTGATTGAAGAACTTTTAAGAGTAAAGTTGTAGAGGTTGTGGTCAGCTATCACCCTGTAATTTTTGCAACACCTCAGTTTTGGCTGTTTTTTTGGAAAAACGCCCCGAAAAGTGCAAGAATTTGAAATTGGCGCGTCACCCCCGCCATACATGTGCAGTGTCGCCAACATAATAATTTCTTATGTCAGAGTCAGAGCCGATTTTCCTTTCTTATTTATTTTGAGGGACTATCATGTAGTAATTAACGTGATTATGCAGTGAAAATATGTTGGCGACACCGCACATGCATGGCGGGGGTGACGCGCCGAATTCAAATTTTTGCACTTTTCGAGACGTTTTTCCAAAAAACAGCCAAAACTGAGGTATTGAAAAAATTACAGGGTAATAGCTGACCATAACCTCTACAACTTTACTCTTAAAAGTTCTTCAATCAAATCAACCGTACAGGCGCAAAAAAATAAAAACCGATTTCCCATGTTAATCTCCTATGTCCACAGGGTTGTGCTTGACACCCGGTATATTCCAAATGTAATAAATACCAAGTATTATGCAATAATTTAAACAAACCCTACAAACAAAATTTCCTTACCTTCGCCTGTCACATTACCATTGCACTAATTTGCCACCCCAAATGTCCACTCAGTATATTTTAGATGCAAGAATGACGATTACTGTGAATAAGGTTTAACTCTTTTGTTAGAAATTGGAAGTCACTAAAACTGATATTGAACATTGTAGAACAATAATATGACTATTACAGATGCACAAGCTAATTATAAAATGCCGGAAACGTTGTTACCTACTCAGTGCCTGGGAAATCCTTTTCAATAGATGCGTTTATTTTATAGAAATAGTTATGTAACCGCAAAGTGTAATTTGGACGAATTAAAAACAATGTAAGTATTTAAATATTTATTTTTTTTTAAGTCTATATCAACCAAGCAATGAATAGATATCATGGAACTTTGGTATCTGGCAAAAGACATATACAAAAACTCGTATATCGATTTTTTGAAACGTGATTACTTATATGGGGAATCTGCATATCATGGCAAACTATTCTGACAAGCGAGGTAGGGGTAGGAGCTACAAGAAGATTCGTATACTAATATTTTGCAAATTAATATTCAAACGGCAGTTTGCGACTTATAAAACAATAAAATTTGCATTGTATGTGTTATTGTGTTATTTGCCAACACGACCAAAAACTATTAATCTGCTTTTAATGGGCCCATACCGCACCCACTCAACTGACCATATGTTTTAGATCCAAGTTTAAAGTTCCCATTATCAATTTTAATTTTGTAAGTTACACAATTATGAGGTTATTTCATATTTGTGAAAGTGCGTAGGTTGTGCTCTGTCGGCTTTTTATTTCAAAGATTTAACATTTGAAGTAACTACCAGTTGTTTAATAATGAAAGTTTTCGATGTTTGGCTATGAATTTTTTGACTTGAGAAAAGAGTGGCCTGATATAAGCAGATGGTACTTTTATTACCCCATCCTTTATCCTTTTCTTTCAACAACTCGTACCCAACTTGATAACTTTTTTTATTGAACGCTCAATGTATAAAGACTAATTGAGTGCTTACTTACTTGGCAACTAAATTTGTTTTTTATTTATTTTTTTATCAAATTTTAAATTTAGGATTCAATATTGATTTTTCTCAAATGGAAACAAGAACATTTTCTAAAGCCGAGTCGATAGAGACCAAAATACGGTCTTTTATACATAACATCTGTAAATCATCAGAATACCAAACTTAATGTTTCACTAAATCTAACTCGATTCTATTTCGATATACAGGGTGACAAAGTACATCTATAGTTAATCTAAAATAGGCTAATTATTTAACGTTGGCAGAAATATTTCTGTTCAGGTGTACAAAAACAAAATCAAAATGATAATATGGATCACGAGAGAGTAATGATCACCCGGTAGATTCGACCCCTTCTTCCAAGCATAAAATAAGGTATAATAATACATAAAAAAGAAAAAAAAACAAAAACTCTAATCAACCCAAACTAAAAGCCCCACAAAAACATACAAAATAGAAAAATGTTTCGGGTCATTTTTAGTTTATTACATGTTCTCGTTCGAATTAAATCACTAGTTTTTGGGGTTACTTTCTTCAATTGTTATGTTTGAAAGGAGTCGTGAAAAAATCATACTATTACCACTATCTATCAAAGCCTTTATGATTATACAAGTTTGGTGATTTTGATAAGTAATAAACAACATTTTAACAACATTTTTGTCACTTGTAACGCAGTAGCAAAATGTCTTGTTGACACTGACAGAAAAAAATCTTTAATATGGTATGAGTCATTTAGACCAATTAGGGATAGGTTTGGGCGAGTGTGTGCTCATCATAACCTTGATATAAAAAGGCCTTGAATACAGGGTTTAGATAAAAAAAAATAATCATTTCTACTTCTTTAGTGCCAAAGTTTTGACCTCTATACTGAGTCTCTTTCTCTTCTATATCGAGAATAGCGTTGAGAAAGGCTCAATATAAAAGTCGAAACGTTGCAATGTTTTTCATTTTCCTGTCTTAAACTCCCTACTCAACTTACTCATGCAGGCTAAGTAGCTATACTCAGTAAGTTAAAATTTAAAAATTTAAGTTTTCTTACTACTCTTACTTCTTACTACCTATATCTCGTTCATTTATTATTGGCATCTATAGTTATTTTTAAAATAATATTTTTTGTAATATACCTATCTCCTTTCTGCAGATGTTGAAAAAATGTCAGTCATATTTTTAAAGCCAACAGGATGGCAATAATAAAAGATAAAAATATATACAGTGTTTATTGTAAAGTGTTTTCCGTGCTTTGAAGCCGTGGTCCAGTGGAATTTCTTCCTGACGTTAGCAAGCAGTTGTTATTGGTGATGCCAGATATAGATTGTGAGGTAAATAGTTTGATTTGGAACAATGAACGACTACGGGATGTGAACCATTATAATTGTCTAGGCTTCGGTTCTATAAAAGTGCCATGCTCAGAACAATATCACGTCTGCCACTCCCTGTGCGTCAAACTCAAAATAACTTTCGTTGACAAGTTAAATGTCAGTAAGCCTCATAGCTATCTAAGCGTGCCATTAAAAGGTCGTGGTTTCTGGTGTAGAAGGGATTGGATAAGTCAAAAAACAATTTAACAATACGCAGACCCTGGGCCAGATTCCTTACCATAAACTCAGTCGCTCCATATATAGCCTGTTCAGTAGATCTGGACGATCTGAACCCAAACTGACAATCACCATCAAGCAACAGCCTATCGTCCAGGAGCTTGACAATCCGAACATTCAGACCACTTTCAAACATTTTCTACATGGAGAGCAGGATGGATACTGGTCTGTAGTCGCCAATCAGCCGACGATCACTTTTTTTGAAGACCGGCACCACCTTGGCTATTTTTGGGTCTCTAGGGAAGATTCATGTTCGAAAGCAACAATTTATAATTTTACTAAGTGGCCTGCTCAGTGGTAGCGCGACGTGTCACACGACAAAGAAGGGGACTGGATCCAATCCTGACGAAAATTTGTACAGAAGACTCTTGGCAGACTCAAAAAACAAGAAAATAATAACAATAAAATGTTCATTACAAGGTGGAATATAGTCAAGCTATGTCAGTCAAGCACATGTGTCGTTACGGTATTTTATTGTTCATAATGATATACCCAGAATCAGAAGTCAAAACAATCTGTTGAGATGCAGTTCTTCTTCCTGACTGCGTATAAAGTAGGGTTCAATCCCGTTTTGCTCTATTTTTGAAATCAAGATTTTGTTATCATTAATTGATTTTCTGTATTTGGAGAGATATTGCCTGTAGATTTTGAGATACCAGACGTACTGGTCCTTAATATAGCTACAATATAATTTTATCAGTTGCTACTCAGGAGTTAGTTCTGATCTTTCCCCTATGCGATTCCAAAGGAAAAGCCATATCGAAATAATAATGAAATATATTAGAAAATGTCATGCACTTATAATTGGCATCGACGGATTTAGTAACATCAATCCTATGTACCCAACGAATCTCGTAATATTATTTGTTGTAAAAATCGCCTTAACAAGAGTTAAAATAGGTACAAAACTGTGCGTCTTCACTGATTCCGTTTAAATTTCTCCAAATTAAAGATGTCTGTGCATGTATATACGTACCTCCGGCGAGCAGTGCGGGTCAACGCCTGCATTCCACACTAAAAGTGAAACCTTATCGGGTTTTGATTTCACTAGCTCCGCGATTTCTGAAATCTTCTGTCCAACCACATCTTCACCATTCACCTCCAACAGACAGTCGCCTGGTTTCAGTCCTGCCAAACTGGAGACCGAATCTCCCTCCACGTTACTAACCCACGGATAGGGGTCCCATTTTCCCCTGGTCAGTGAAAACCCGCAGTTCTGACCGTTTTTTACGAATTCGACCACCCTTACGGATGGATTATTGTCTCTTTCGTCTACATCGGAGAACATTTCGGACTACAATGTGAAACCTTAGAACTTTCGTTATTTTATTTTCACCTTAATGGTAATTTTTTCAAGGTTCGATCTCGCAGTATATCACAACTCGTTTGCCTTCATCAGATTCAATGTTTCTGTACCACGGCATCGCGGTACTGCACTTATTATCATTAGCTACAACTTTAGGTGTATAGGCCCAAGAGAAATCACTGTCATACCTATTATCAAATTCCTAACTTACTACTAATGTTGTTCTGTAATACCAACTTATTACCGACAGCTTTAATAATAGACGACGGTTATTTATTTTATTACAGAATAGGTATTAATAATTGTCGTTTAATTTAACTACGAATTGCGCCTTAGGAAAAAGCAGGTAATACGTTCAACATTCCTGCTTTGTCGGTTATGCGTTGTTACACATTGTTGTGATTCATTTTGCTTAATGAAAACCGATTGCAATGCTTGATTGGGGAAATTAAATTCGACCCAAGTAGTTAATTTCTAAATCCGTTTAACCTACAGTTAAATAATATTTCCCGTTTTAACATTCAATTGAACCTTTATAAACCTTTATAAACATTTAAAAATACCTACTGAGTTAACTTAACGTGTATCTTTTGTGCTTTTAGATACTTTATTAAAAAGTATATAATGAAAAATAACTATCTACCATTTTAAAATTGGTAGCTGATATTGTTGCCACCTTGTGGTTAATCTATTCCATTACGTTCAATGATTCGTTTAGAATCAATTAGTTTGACTTGGTGCTAGGAATATTGTTATCTTTCGACAGAAATGCATTAAAATTGTGAATTTTAAATTACTCCAAACCATAAAGTCGATGTCAACAGTATGTTTTTTTTTTCTATACGTCGATGTAGGTCAATAGATTACCTTTCAGTTCAAAAAAAGCTACCCATTAAAGTATTTTTTGTGAAAAGATGAGATAGTTCTTATTACATCGAAGACATCAAGAAATTCAAACAATATTTCTGGCTAAACTCATGAAGTTACAACTCATCAATGCAAAAGTACCAGAGATAAGTACACCTTAGGTTTACAAGCGCAGCTGGCGACCCGCCAGGAAGAGAACCATCTCTTCAGAGTAAGGGGGCAGATTCGGATATATCCAAAGAATTAAACCCACATGACACACACTTTACACAACTGATACAGAGAAAACACACTCCCTCGTAATTCTGTTTTCATTACAGATAGATAGAGAAAAGAAGAAATAGTGAATAGAGTGTCTGAAAACCAAAAGAGGCATCTTAATCCTGCAGCATACACATTTTTCAAGATGCAGTTTCACACTGGTAGATGAACTCCTAGTCAATTCGGGAGACTCGAAGTCCAAAAGGAAGGAGGGCGCGCCGATGGGGAAGAAATTCACCTAAGGTGAGCCCACAGCGCTCTTTGCAGCCGAGTTAGAGAGATGGAAGGAAATAAAGAAAGAACATAGGAACAGAAATGGGACGAATAGAAAGAAAGCATAAAAGGTCAAGAGTGCCATCCAGAATCGGGCAGGCTCGCTAAATTGCTAAGCTCAGAAAGAAGAAACCAACTAGGCATAACAAAGAAACATGACGGTACATGGATTGGACGTCAGAGAGAGACTCCTGGATACCCACTTTCCTGGAGAAAATGGCGAAGGCCTTCCTCCGGAGCTGGTTTCGGTCAAGAAGGACTGGATACCTGCAAAGGAGGCAGTGACATATGAAGTCATCAGATGGGCGGTAGGCAAATTCAGTCCATTTAAGACAGCTGGACCAGACTGTATAATTCCAGCAATGCTGCAGGAGGGTCTAGACAAGGTGATCCCGTCGTTAAGCAGAGTGTTCAAGGTGAGTATGTCGCTAAGATATGTTACATAGACACACAGACCATCAACTTGACGACCAGTTTCCCCATAAACAAATTCCGTGTCTCAAATGACGCTCAATCAATAGAGCTTCACGAGACCACGAGATAAGTCTCGGTCTCGGTCCCAATATCGAGGCCGAGACTTTAATATCGACTTCAAGACCGAGACCGAGGCTGTCTAGGCCTCGATCTTGGTCTGCGAAACCGAGACCGAGACCGATACTGCCAATCGAGACTCTCGAGAGTCTCGATCTCGAAAAATATCATTCGTTTGCAAGATATTAGGTATTATATAATCAGCAGGCAGGAGTAGTCCTTATAATAGTGCGTTGCGTATAGTTATTCTTAGTACGAAAAGACACTTTACTTTAAGTACGTACTAGAGAAGTACTCTAGTACATACTTACCTGAGTTTTCTATTTTCTTCATTTTATAGAAAAACAAGATTTTGTTTGCTTACATAGTAGTTTCATCACGAATGAAATCGACTCAAAGCGAGCAAGAACCAAAGACGAAGGCAAGTGTAAAGTGTTACTTTCCGCCCTTTATATTTATAAATAACTATCAACTATCATAAATAAGTTCTATGGATTCCTGAGTGTGACTAGCCTGTCAGTTAACAATATGATGATGAAATTTTTGTATTTGCAGAAGTATTGTATTATTTCTATACAGGGTAATTTTTAAGGGTAATTTTTAAGTTGGTTTAAATTACTTCATTCTACCAAAAAACAAAGCTAAAAAAAAAGGAATTTTTCCATTGGCAGTACTTTTTCGACATGCGTATTCGTAATATATATTCATAATTAATTCATAATATAAAACCTGATTTGAAATATTTCCATATTTTCAATGAAATTTTGTAGATGTGTCGATAGCTAAGACAGGACGCATATTTTTTATAAAAAATATGTTTAGTAGCATCAGTAGCAACCTACGGGCAGGTCTAATGCAGTTTTACATTAAACTAACCTGAATTAACTTGATTCTACATTGGAAATTGAAACCCTCAATAATTTCAAATTTTGTTTTTAAGTAAACATTTATACACAAAAAAAGGACATTTCTCTGAAAACTGTGCGTTTTAACTCAATAATTCAGAAGAAAATTGAATATGCAATTCAAATATAATAACATTTTTTGAGTTACTACCTTTTTTTCGAGACCGAGACTCGAGTTGCTACTACAAAACCAAGACCGAGACCGAGACTCAATTATAAATTTGAGACCGACACAGAGAGTATGTAAGTCTCGGTCTCCGTCTCGGTCTCGTGAGGCTCTATAAGAAATAGTCCGATACTACAAATCTGGAAATAATATAAAAACTTGTAAAATAACAAAATAGAAAAATAAAATAATATACAAAGAATACTAACCAGAACATTTAAAAGCAGTAATAAGCAAAGCAGACAATAAAACTTTATAAAATCAAAAAAAAACAGAACATAAACTGATATATATGGAAAAACTGTTAAATAAAGCAGTCTAGAAATTTCACAATTAGTATGAAATAAATTAGAAGAATATCTGGTAGATATTGTCAAGTAAGACAGGTAGCAAACCAATTCACACTGAAGAGAAAACAGGGAACAAAGGGAAATTAAGAAAAAATATAAAATTTAGAAAAAGGAGAAAAAGTAGGTCAAAAGGAGTATGGAAAGAAGTAGAAAATATAAAAGTAAAGAAAAAATTATGGATATTATAAATGCTGAATAGGTGCTTGAAAAACCGAAAGAGGCCCAATTAAATTTAAGAACATAAAAAAGCGGCAATTGAGAGGAAAAGCAAGATAAAAATTTAAAGAATAACAGAAATTTATTCAAAGAAAAAACAGTATAGGACGCTCAAAAACAAAGTAAGAAGTAATAGAAAAAATAGTAAATGATCTAAAATAGAAAGGAGTAAAAATTTTGCGAATGGAAGAATAGACGTAAACCAACTAGAGAGAAAAAATTTAATAAAAAAAAACAAAAACGAAGAAGGGAACTTTATTGGCAGAAGACTATTATGAGACAAAATGATCAAAGATACAGGAATTAAAAAGGGGAGCAATTGAGCCACAATTATAAAAAAATAGAAAATATTACAGAATGTAATTGGGAAAAGAAAATGAGTTAAAATAAATAATAAAAAATATCAAAAGGAAAGTGGCTGAAAAATGATTCGATAAAATTTCTTCAAATTATAGAAAACGTAAAATGACTATTTAAAAAAATAGTAAATGAAGCAAATGTCTTATAAATATGGAAAATATCACGGATTAAAAACAATACAAATTAATCACACAAAGAACAAAGCAGGTCAAAAGCAGTACCAGAATTAAAAGAAGTGGAGCTTGACGAATAAATATAAAACAACATATATGTAAATGGTGAAAAGATGTATGAAAAACCAAAAAAGGAAAAATAATAAGAACTTGGAAAAGAACAATATAGAGAAAAGGTAAATGCGTTAAAAATGCAGAAGAAGGCTAAAAAGGATTGTGAGACAAAAAAGGATTTAAAACTAATTAAAAAAGTTACAATTCGTCAAAACGTTCTTAATAAATGGTCCGATATTAAATCTTAAAAATCAGACCTCTTCGGTGGACGATTTTTAGGCACTTATAACATCGAGTTTTTGGCCAATTTTTTGAAAAATTACTTTAAGGGTTAATTTCATTAAAATTGAGTTTGTTACGTTCTTAGTGAATTGCAGATGGGCCATTCCCATCAAAAATAGCAAAAAAAAATTCTGAAATTTATTTGAAGTTGACCAAAGAGGGGGGGGGGGGGCTAGAATGACTTTTTCCTCAATTTTCAAGTTTGACCGACTGTAACATTAAAACGAGTGGACCAATGGGAGTGAATCTAATTGATTTTGTTCTTCTTGATGTCATCTTTTAAAATCGAGATTTTGGCCAATTTTTAAAAGATTTACTTTCAAGGTTAATATAATTAGGATTGAATATGTTACGTTCTTAGTGAATTGCAGACGTGCCATTCCTATCAACAACACCAAAAAAAAATTTCTGAATTTTTTTTTAACTTGACCTAAGGAGAGGGGGCTATAACGACTTTTTTCTCAATTTTCAAGTTTGACCGCCTGTAACTTTAGAACGAGTGCACCGATGGGAGTGAAGCCACCTGTTTTTTGCTCTTCTTGGTGTCCTCTTTTACCTCCTGCGAATACAAGTCCCGTAGATGCAACATTTTCGGAGAGACGACCCTTCGGTGGGCGATTTTTTAGGCACTTTTAAAATCGAGCTTTTGGTTAATTTAAAAAAAAACTACTTTAAGGGTAAAGTTCATTCGAATTGAGTTTTTTACATTTTTCGTGAATTGCAGACGTACCATTCCGATGAAAAATACCAAAAAAATGTCCCATTGTTTTTAAATTGACCAAAGGAGGGGGGGGGGGATGTTACGACTTTTTTCTCAATTTTCAACTTGGACTCCCTGTAACTTTAGGACGAGTGGACCGTTTGGAGTGTATCCACCTGTTTTTTTTGCTCTTCTTGATGTCCCCTTTCCTTCAACAGAAGTCCCGTAGGTGCCATATTTTCGGAGTTAGGCCCCTTCGGTGGCCGATTTTTAGGCACTTTTAAATCGAGTTAATGGCAAATAAAAAAAAAACTACTTCAAGCGTTAATTTCATTCGAATTGAGTTTGTTACATTCTTAGGAAATTGCAGACGTGCCTTCCCATCAAAAACAGCTAAGAAAAATTTCCTAAATTTTCTTGAATTTGTCTAAGGGGGGGGGGGGGGTAGTACGACTTTTCTCTCAAATTTCAAGTTTGACCGTCTGTAACTTTAAAACGAGTGCACCGATTAGAGTGAATCCAACTGTTTTTTGCTCTTCTTAATGTCCCCTTTTACCTCCCGCCAACCAAAAGTCCCATAGGTGCAACATTTTCGGAGTTAGACCCTTTCGGGGGTCGATTTTTAGGCACTTTTAAAATCGAGTTTTTGGTCAATTTTTGAAAAAATTACTTTAATTGTTAATTACATTAGAATTGAGTTTGTTACCTGTCTAGTGAATTGCAGACGTGCCATTCCCATCAAATACAGCAAAAAAATTTCTGAATTTGACCATAGGGGGCGGCATGATGTCCTCTTTTACCTCCTACCAACAGAAGTCAACTGTGCGTTATAACTCAATAATTCAGAAGAAAATTGAATATGCAATTTAACCATAATAAGGTTTTTTGAGATACTACCTTTTTTTCGAGACCGAAACCGAGACTCGAGTTGCTACTACGAGACCAAGACCGAGATTACGCGAGCCTCGGTCTCGGTCTCGATGCACAAGACCGAGACCGAGACTCAATTATAAATTCGAGACCGAGACCGAGAGTATGTAAGTCTCGGTCTCGGTCTCGGTCTCGTGAAGCTCTATCAATCAAGGCGAAATACGCGTATCTCAGGCGGCAACCAAATGACACGAGCGTGGTCTTGTTAAAGTGTATTAAAACTGAGTTCGCATCATACCATCTGTTCACCATATCAAGGTCTTCAGTAACGATCTGACATAAATCGCCATTTTTCTTAACAGAATGGCAAATTGTTGCATTGTCGATGAATAAAGTAATTTTTTCTCTTATGCCTGTCGATAACATATCATTGATGTAAAATAGAAAGAAGATAAGTCATAACACTGATCATTTTGGTACTCTACAGATGGATGGTTCACGGATAAGTCATCGCACCGCCATCCTCTGCCGTCTCCGCGCCCAGGTTTGAAAACCAACCGTGGGCAACTCCTTAAACATAAAGCTTAGAGCAGAATCGAAGGCCCTAGTCAAATCACAAAATGACTATATTGCCACTTTCCCGCATTCAACCTTAAGGAGAGCCTCCAGAAGGAAGAAGAAGAAAACAAAAAATGAGGAGGCATTCTCTCGCTCCAGCCAGTTGGTAATTCAAATTGAACCAATAACACAAGAAGCAAAAAGCCTCAAAGAGGATATAATCTGGGGCAAATAGAAAAATCGGTATTGGCTCAAAGATATTCAATCGGAAGGTGACAAAGTCATTTCCAACAGAGTTGATTAGCTACATCACTACCATATCAATGCTAGTATAGGTACACGACTAACCAGACAGGCCATTGAAATTCTCTAATATGACAACAACTTGTTAGACTAAATAAGAAACTTCTGCATTAAATTCAGACTTGTATTACATCAATGACCCCAGAGATCACAAGAAATTGAGGAGACACACCTGTCTCCACTTGCCAATCCAGGAAACTCGGTGGATAAAGATTGTAGAAAAATAAAATAATCGATTAATCATCTTTAGCAGCACGATGACGTGAAAATCACGGCGGTGTTACGGCAGAGATGACGGCGAAATCCCCTAAAATTTGATTTTTTCTATGTACCCAAAGAAACCAACTAGGCATAACAAAGAACCATGACGGTACATGGATTGGACGTCAAAGAGAGACTCCTGGATACTGGAGCTTCTTCTGGATACCCACTTTCCTGGAGAAAATGGCGAGGGCCTTCCTCCGGAGCTGGTTCCGGTTAAGGAGGACTGGATACCTGCAAAGGAGGCAGTGACATATGAAGTCATCAGATGGGCGGTAGGCGAATTCAGTCCATTTAAGACAGCTGGACCAGACTGTATAATTCCAGCAATGCTGCAGAAGGGTCTAGACAAGATGATCCCGTCGTTAAGCAGAGTGTTCAAGGAGAGTATGTCGCTAGATAGATAGATATTCAATCGGAAGGTGACAAAGTCATTTCCAACCGAGTTGATTAGCTACATCACTACCATATCAATGCTAGTATAGGTAAACGACTAACCAGGCAGGCCATTATGGCAACAACTTAAAGACTAAATAAGACTTGCATTACGTCAATGACCCCAGAGATCACAAGAAATTGAGGAGACACACCTGTCTTCACTTGCCATTCCAGGCAACTCGGTGGATAGAGATTGTAGAAAAAATAAAATAATCGATTAATCATCTTTAGCAGCACGATGACGTGCAAATCACGGCGGTGTTACGGCAAAGATGACGGCGAAATCTCCTAAAATTTGATCTCATAGTGATTTCAAAATGACAGTCTAGTGGAAGTCACGGCCTAGTGACGTCAGCTTGTTAACATGATAGAGAAAGGTCTTAGAAATTACGTAACTATGACGTCATATTAACGTCAGGAATTTTTTGATATCAGTGCATTATGAAAGTTTGAATTTATTATTCAAAAAGTCAAGTTATTTAGTATACGTTCGCATAAGTAATAACTTTAGTTTGCACTTTTTAAATCCATACGGATTATTGGAAAAAACTGGTGGTGATGTGAAGTAAGACGTAAATATATAAAGAATACTATTGATAAATACATATATTAAGGATAATTATTAATTCATTGCAGTTAAATGATTTTACCTTGTAAGTTATAAAGCTGGGAGAAGGTAATACCACAGGGATACCAGTTGCATAAAATCTAACAGCAACTATTCCTCTAATAAAATTTACATATTTATTGGTAAACAATTACATTGAATAACATTAATGAGATCTCCTCGAAGGACTTACGCTTTTTAATTACGTATTCTAATATTTGATTTCCCTTTTTAATTAAATAAATTGAGAATAATTATAGTGGTTTTTAAATGGAGGTGTCGTCGTGCTACGTGCTGTTAATGCAATAAGCGTGTAGTTATACAGGGTTATTCAATTCGACGCTTATCATTTAGATCTAGAAAACTGTATAAGAGATTCAATTAAATCAGAGCAAATTTGCGCATCTTAATGTTGAACAAGGTGACGGTTTTAAATTTAGAAAATTCTACTTCTTCCGGAAATATACGGAAACAACGAAAATGTCCAAATCAATTTTAATTTTTTCCTGAACTTTTGCAAAATTAATTTCACTTTTTTGAAACTAAAATTCTTTCTCTTTAAGAAACTAAAATTTAATACAAAATCAGGCAAAACTAAAAAACACTTAAAAGTTAACAACAAACTTAAAATGTAAATTTGGTGTTTTTTGAAAAAGCCAGGTTGAGGCAAATCAGATTAGAGTCAAAATCTGTGAAAAATTACTCAAAGCGTGTCTTAATACGAGTTTTGACTATTTGGAGAAATTCATGTTAGGATTATGGCCAAAATCGGCTAAAAATTCCAAGGGTTTAAAATATGCTTTTTGCAATTGATTTGTAAAATAGAAGTTTTTGGAAAAAATCAGGTTGGGATTGGGGCCAAAATCGATTAAAAATGGCACAAGCCACTAAAAATGCAAATTTTTACTTTTTTTATTATAGATTGCAAGTTAAGATTATGGCAAAAAGTGGTAAAAAATTAGTCAAAACATCTAGAGTTTTTGGAGAAACTCAGGTAAGAATTAGAGACGAAAATCGATTAAAAATTACCCAAAGCGTTTAAAAACGAAAACTTGGCTTTTGTGCAAAACTTCAGGGTAAGTCTAAAAAAGCAAATTTGAAGCTTTTGGAAAAATTAAATATTAGACTGACTCAAACCTTCAATTTTTTAGTTTTTGGTAAAATTAGTTTCTGGATCAAAATAAATGAAATTTTTATCAAGAGCGCCACAAAATTAAAGTTTGATGATTTTCGAAAAAAATAGGTTTTTGTAATGGAGCGAAGTGATGGTTTTAACATTAAGTGACATAAAGAAATGTGACGAGAGTATTAAAGACAAAAACTAGTACCCAGTTGTGACAGTGATTTAAGGGGGAATGACGGAAAACCATCCAAAACACAGTAAAAGAAAACAGCCGATATCAGTTCAAATAGCAACGTAGTGAGTTGAATTACAACGGATAAGTTATTAAAAAAAGTAAGAAGAAGATGAAGTAAACAAAAGTACATTTACTTAATGACTTTTTCTAATACGGAGCATTTGAATATATTCAGGTTAGAATTAGGGCTAAAATACCATATAATAATATTAAAAATTATCCACATTATTTCAAAATGCAAATTTTAAGGATTTTGGAGAAATTTCAATTTAAGCAAAAGTAAGAACAAAAGCAAAACTGAAATACTGCAAAAATAAGTCAATTTGACTCAAAACACATAAAAATGCAAATTTGGTGTTACTTTTGAAAGTCTGGTTAGAACTATGGCCAAAATCGGTTAAAAGTTACTTGAAGCATTTAAGAAAGCGAAATAAAAGTTTTTAGAAAAATTCGGTTGGAATTAAGGCCAAAATGGGTTAAAAATGGTATAACGCGTCTACAAATGCAAATTTAGGATTTTTAAAGATTGTAGGTTATGATTAGGTCCAAAAGTGGTTAAAAATGACTCAAAGCATCTAGAAATCCATATGCTAAATTTTTGGGAAAACTCAGGTAAGAATTAGAGCTGATATCGTGTAAAAATTACTCAAAGCGTTTAAAAGTGAAAACTCGGATTTTGTGCAAAAACTCAGGGTAAACTTAGTGTAAAGTTTAAAAGTTACATAAAGCGTCAAAAAAAGCAAATTTGAAGCTTTGGAAGAAATTAAATTTTAGGACAAAATCCGGCAAAACTGACTCAAACCTTCAATTTTTTAGTTTTTTTATAAAATTAGTTTCTGGACCAAAATGAATGGAATTTTTATCAAGAACGCCAAAATTAAATTTTGATGATTTTCGAAAAAAAAATAGGTTTGTGTAATGGAGCGAAGTAATGGTTTTAACATTAAGTGACGTACAGAAAAATGACGAGAGTATTAAAGACAAAAACTAGTACCCAGTGGTGATAGTGATTTAAGGGAGAATGACGGAAAACCATCTAAAACAAAAAAAAAACAATAATACAGAAAAGGAAAACAGCCGATATCAATCCAAATAGCAACGTAGTGAGTAGAATTACAACGGATAAGTCACTAAAAAAAAAGTAAGAAGAAGATGAAGTAAACAAAAGTACATTTACTTAATGACTTTTTCTAATACGGAGCATTTGAATGTATTCAGGTTAGAGTTAGGGCTAAAATACCATATAATAAAATTAAAAATTATCCACCTTATCTAAAAATACAAATTTTAAGGATTTTGAAGAAATTTTAATTTAAGCTAAAGTAAGAACAAGAACAAAACTGAAATACTGCAAAAATAAGTCAATTTGACTCAAAACGCATAAAAAGGCAAATTTGGTGTTACTTTTGAAATTCTGGTTTGAACTATAGCCAAAATCGGTTAAAAATGACTTGAAGCATTTAAGAAAGCAAAATAAAAGTTTTTAGAAAAATTCGGTTCGAATAAGGCAAAAATGGGTTAAAAATGGTTTAACGCGTCTACAAATGCAAATGTAGGATTTTGAAAGATTATAGGTTAAGATTAAGGCCAAAAGTGGTTAAAAATGACTCAAAGCATCTAGAAATCCATATGCTACATTTTTGGGGAAACTCAGGTAATTATTAGAGCTGAAATCGTTTAAAAATTACTCAAAGCGTTTAAAAATGAAAACTTGGATTTTATGCAAAAACTCAGGGTAAACTTAGTGCAAAGTTTAAAAGTTACACAAAGCGTCAAAAAAAGCAAATTTGAAGCTTTTGAAGAAATTAAATTTTAGGACAAGATCCGGCAAAACTGTCTCAAATCTTCAATTTTTTAGTTTTTGGTAAAATTAGCTTCTGGACCAAAATAAATAAAATTTTTATCAAGAACGCCACAAAATTAAAGTTTGAAAATTTTCGAAAAAATTATGTTTTTGTAATGGAGCGAAGTAATGGTTTTAACATTAAGTAACATAAAAAAATGTGACGAGAGTATTAAAGACAAAAACTGGTACCCAGTTGTGACAGTGATTTAGGGGGAATGACGGAAAACCATCCAAAACAAAAAAAAAACAATAACACAGAAAAAGAAAACAGCCGATATCAATTCAAATAGCAACGTAGTGAGTTGAATTACAACGGATAAGTTATTAAAAAAAGTAAGAAGAAGATGAAGTAAACAAAAGTACATTTACTTAATGACTTTTTCTAATACGGAGCATTTGAATATATTCAGGTTAGAATTAGGGCTAAAATACCATATAATAATATTAAAAATTATCCACATTATTTCAAAATGCAAATTTTAAGGATTTTGGAGAAATTTCAATTTAAGCAAAAGTATGAACAAAAGCAAAACTGAAATACTGCAAAAATAAGTCAATTTGACTCAAAACACATAAAAATGCAAATTTGGTGTTACTTTTGAAAGTCTGGTTAGAACTATGGCCAAAATCGGTTAAAAGTTACTTGAAGCATTTAAGAAAGCGAAATAAAAGTTTTTAGAAAAATTCGGTTGGAATTAAGGCCAAAATGCTACTTAAGCTAAAGTAAGAACAAGAGCAAAACTGAAATACTGCAAAAATAAGTCAATTTGACTCAAAACGCATAAAAAGACAAATTTGGTGTTACTTTTGAAATTCTGGTTTGAACTATAGCCAAAATCGGTTAAAAATGACTTGAAGCATTTAAGAAAGCAAAATAAAAGTTTTTAGAAAAATTCGGTTCAAATAAGGCCAAAATGGGTTAAAAATGGTTTAACGCGTCCACAAATGCAAATGTAGGATTTTGAAAGATTATAGGTTAAGATTAAGGCCAAAAGTGGTTAAAAATGACTCAAAGCATCTAGAAATCCATATGCTACATTTTTGGGAAAACTCAGGTAATAATTAGAGCTGAAATCGTGTAAAAATTACTCAAAGCGTTTAAAAATGAAAACTTGGATTTTGTGCAAAAACTCAGGGTAAACTTAGTGCAAAGTTTAAAAGTTACACAAAGCGTCACAAAAAGCAAATTTGAAGCTTTTGAAGAAATTAAATTTTAGGACAAGATCCGGCAAAACTGTCTCAAATCTTCAATTTTTTAGTTTTTGGTAAAATTAGCTTCTGGACCAAAATAAATGAAATTTTTATCAAGAACGCCACAAAATTAAAGTTTGATAATTTTCGAAAAAATTATGTTTTTGTAATGGACCGAAGTAATGGTTTTAACATTAAGTAACATAAAGAAATGTGACGAGAGTATTAAAGACAAAAACTGGTACCCAGTTGTGACAGTGATTCAGGTTAGGATTAGGGCCAAAGACATGTTTTGCTTAGTTGGCCCGTGTAAGTGATGTTTTACTTGTGCTCTTTCTGAATGTGTCTATGGACTACCATGACGGCCCTTATGCTTTGGTGACGTTCTTTACCGACTGAAAAAGCCCCGAGGAAGACCACAATAATAGTCGAAACTTCGAAACGTTGGCGATTTCGAGAAAGTCAGTTTCAATTTGTCCTACACCTGCTATCAAACATCTCCCTAGTTATAGAAAGGATGCAAAGCACATGATTAAATGGAAATTGCAGACAATACTAAGATTGGGGCAACTCAAGACATGTCTTGTCTTGAGTCATATCAAGACAAACATGTCAAAATGTCGACAAACTAAGACTCATGTCACTGAGACAAATCCGTGGTAGCTTCTACTAGAATTTAGAACGAAGAATCTCATGACCCTGGCGCCTCATAGTCTTATACATTGAGGGTCAAGTGATCAATAAATTGTCGTCAATTAAGCAGTAATATTTAATATAATTGCACCTATGAGTATGCGTTATAGGTTTAAATACCCATGCACGTGCTTATCTGGGAAACAAACGATCGTGTAGGAAGGTCAGCGGAAATGAAAAAATCGTGTAATTGCAACCATTCCTATACAGAGGACCTATACTCTTTTGAAATCGTAAAGTTCGAGAGACCATCAGAAAATCGTTTGTGTTAAATAAATAATTTGAAGGCAGATTAAATTCAGCCTATATGTTATATGTACATGAACTAATCGTCTATTTGTTCGTATATGTATGAAACAATCGTTTTTATTCGCCTACGTCTTCTCAATATCTATAACGCTAGTAACAACTTATCAGTGGAGTAACTATAAGTAAAGCGGAATATGGGAGAACGACCACAAAATTACTGGATTTTTTTATTAAGAAAATACATGTTATGCATTTGGAATATTCCTTCGTAATTTCCACCTTCACCTCACTCCATTGTCTGCCCGGCCTTCGGTCACCTTGTCGCAGATGAGTAATTTGCTGAATATTAATATGACCTTTATATTCTTAAAGATTCAGTAATTTACATGCCGGAACTTTTCAAACACTATGGTTTCGATAATTACCAGTGAAGCTATTTTGGCACAAGGATATTTACGTTAAGCAAAGGAGTAATGCATTTAATAACGTGTATTCTTGAAGTCCTTCATATAATAATTACAATAATAATTTTGCCTTTTTCTGAATTGATGATACGATTTGCAATTGAAATTCAAAAATAGTATTTTATAACCTCAATGAATAACAACTGAAATGGAAACGGCAAAATTCTAAACCAAGGTTAAAACTACATTTTCCGGAAATTAGTCATCGACGCAATTAAACAAGGATGAAATTTCCAATTTTTCTTTTACGTTGTTTACGGCCAAACCGGATTTACTAAGAGAGGATCTAGGATGACGGAGAAAAAAAACGAATGAATACGGTAACTCTAGGTTGTACCGAGAAAATCCTTGTAAAATTCAATTTATTCTTCAAAAAATTGTGTATTGCTCAAGAGACTAACAGTCTAGGTGCATAGATTGTAATGTCATGTGCGGGAATGCAGTAAATTAACTTATAATATCAATCCACGTCTTTCTAGACTAAGTTTTGAGATAATTCTACACTGCTGCTGTTCATAAAGATATGAGCCTGCTTTTGCAGCGTTTTGAGTTTCCCAAAAATTAGCGTAGTCTGGAAAAGCTGAGGTTTTAGTCTCTCTAGCATTACTCTAGTCTCCTTAGTACTATCAAAACATACTGAGAGTTGACACAATTACACATTTCTGCTGAAAAAAAATCTAAAGAACTGAGGCTGCCACTTCAGTAGCTTTCTGAATAACTTCCGTAAGTATGTACTTTGTTTTCTCAGTTAAGAGGCTTTTATATCAGACGGGTTAAGATCATCAGTTATTCCTCACTTAACTGAAGAAACTTCAGAATTTATGCTCGAATTTGCCACTGAGTGGTAGAGCGTAGGTTAAGAAGATGAAAATATTGAAATTGAAACGTCAGATTCTTCAGGTTCAGTGTGCAACTTCCTTTTTGAAGGATTAAGGTTGCACCCAATGTTTGAGCTATGGTTCTTTATGTTGTACTGTTAGAATAAACTAAGTTTTGAGCTAATTCCATTCTGCTTTTAGAGTATTTCAGACACCAGCATAGACTGGGAAAGCTTAGGTTTTAGTCTCTCACTTTAGCGCATTTCTCTAGTCTCCTTACTTCATTTCAAAGCTCACACAATTACACCCTTCTGCTGAAAAAGAATCTTGTACAACCGAGGATGCCACTTCGGCAGCTTTCATGAGATAACATTACGTATTGTGTTTTCTCAGTTAAGATGCTACAAAATCAAATAACCCCGGATCTCAGCTTAGCTTCAGAGCGTGCGCTAAACAAAAGAAATTACACTTTTAGTCTACATATCCAACCCTATAAGTAGATATATTATAAATAAGAACGTATACTTGTGCGTTGTGCAAGCACGAGACAGGTACCAGGAAAGCCAAGACCGATGTCCTTGATGAAGAATTACGTGCTGCTAGAATTACCCCTGCTACTTAACCTAAACGATCAGATCTAGACTGGACAAGTTGAAAAACTAGTCTCTAAATCAAAGTGATGTGCGACAACTCCTCCAGGCTGCGTGCGACCGTTCAACCTTCTGAAGTATCAGGCCTTACCATGGTAATGAGGGGCTTTGCCATGGCTGACTACCCATTCTCTTGTTTCTAGTGGAAACAATGAACCAGAGTGAAAAAGGAAAACAAAATAACAACTCAACCTTCAGCTGAACCAATGACCGGACAGCGTTGCAAATAGAGGACGGATGCGAAACAAATACAGGAGAGGTGGACGAAACGAACTCATCTGCAAGTACTGCAACTGTCACCCTCAAGAGGAAGCGAAAGCTTTTAAGGTTACCATAGCATCACTCAGAAAGAGACCTGTGATCAAGCTTCCGAAGCTCTGGGGGACCTTACCCTCCGAGAGAAAGGCTCTTTGGCTTAGGAAAAAAAGCTCTCAAAAAAACTGGCGTTGCTCAGGCGGAAGCCATTCACCAAGTTCTTTCTACCAGGCAAGCAGCTGAGAATGTGAATAAACCGACTCAGCAACAAAGCACTGATAGGGGAAAAGAAACCCTTCAAAAGCCAGGTCCGTCAAATCGGCTTAAGCCCAAGGAAGGAACAAAGCGTGAATTCCCACTTACTGCGCTTACAGGCGAACAACTTGGGCGCTTCCAGGCAGCCATCTTGGAGGCCGTGGAGGTGAAATAAATGCAAAACGAAATCGTGATCAGATAGAGATAGCTGCCGAACAACTTAAGCCGGCAATTATGACGGTCTATAAGGAAAACTATCCACTTAAAAAGAATAGGGATAACCGAGGTTGAATCACTTCCTGGACAACAAACGAAAAGCAGTTTGGTCTCTTTGAATCGAGCTAAAGCAAGAGTCTAATGGGAGCAATATAAGACAGCTCTAGCGGATTACAACCAAGCAATTAGGGACGCGTAAATGAAATCCTGGAATAGATTCTGCGAGGACAGAAATGACATGCCAAGCGCAAGTCGCCTACACAGGGGACACGTGGACAAGATTGGAGATTGGTTCGAGTAAACGAACTGATGGAACGTTCGCAATCACTAGCAGGGAAACGTTCGAGCTATTCGCTGAGAATCACATCGCAGTTAGTCTCTTGATAGATAGCAAAGGATGAACTCCACGTCTCTCTAGGTCCGAACTAAAGACCTAGAGAAAGCGACTCGAGCATACAGACCCTGACCTAAAAAAACAGACGCTTGTATGGGCATACAGACGCTTATATGGGCAGTGGTTCATTCCAACCATTTAAGGCGCCTAGTGAAGATAGAGTGAGACCGGTTTTTTTTACAAGAAGGTCTGGACATACTTGCTCTAACTAACTAAGATCTTTAGAGCAAGCCTGGCTTGGGGATATATAACTTTTCAGCAGAAAAGTCTGAAAAAGCTGATATTTGACAAGGTGCGTTGACCCAACACCATATCAACTCCCAACATTATGCATATTAGAGCAGGAAATCTACAGATCTAGCGCTGAACAACCTCGTCGAGAAGTTCTCGCATGACCTCAAGGAGGGGAGCATAGCGGTAGGAGCATTCCTAGATATCAAAAGAGCTTTCAGCAAGGGCCTTTCTGATTGTCTCTGTAAACCACTTCTTGCTAAAAGGGTAGACTATTCAGAACACGCAGCAATCAGCATGCTGAACAATAGAGCCATAACCACAACCCTACAGAATACAACAGTTCGCTTCAGAGCCGCCAGGGATGTCCCAAGGGAAAGAGTTCTATCAGCTTTTATGTGGTCCGTACTAGTGGATTAGTTCCGTACTAGGACTTGCTAGCTGTGGTTGAACTGTGGGATTTGGATGTTCAGGCGTATGCAGACGACTTTGTGATCCTGATTCGTCGATATCAAGAAAACGCATAATGGCTTTACTCCAGGAAATGATTAATACCATCTACGAATGGTGTCTTGGGGAGAAGATGTCTATAAACCAAGATAAAACCGTGGTGGTGGCGTTCACAAGGAGGAGAAAATTGGATTCATTGAGGCCACCTTCCATGATAACTGGGTAAAACCATTCCACTTTTAGGCGAAGTGAAATATGTATGTCTAACACTAAATAAGATGCTAAATTGAAATGTCCACATGGAAAGAATGATTAGCAGGGCCATTATCCTTCTCTATATTCAGAAGGTACTATATGGGATGATCATTTGACTAATGGTCACGTACGGAGCCACTGTCTGGTATTCCAAGAGCGGACAAAGTAGTGCAAATTACCAACTGAGTAACTTGCAGTGTCAAGCCTGCCTGGCCATCAGTGGAGCATTTGGCATCACTTCAACACTGGCCATGGAAAAACCTCTCGAACTGATCCCGCTCCACATTCTGGTGGAGAGGGAACCCAGATGGAGTACTACATACAGACTCCCCAACACACAGGGCAAGGGGGAGGATATATTAGAAACAAACTCATTGCAGGCCATGATTTGCTGGGTATGCCTTCGGACTTAATGCCCCCTGCCACCAACACTTTTTCAGCCTACAAGGTAACCCTCCGTACCCGCGTTGCGTGGGACCAAACTAAACAAAGACTACTGAACGCACACAACCATTGCTGGTGGGCGGACAGCTCAAAAAGGACAAGTAGTTGGGGCATATGACAGAAGACAGAGACACATACTCCAGGAAATCTGGGAAAGCACAATATTCTTCAAGTCATTGAAATACCTGCCAGGTCGATATAAATCAAAGCCAAAATATCAAAATATATTCGGACAGTCAAAGCGGGCACTCAAAGTCAAGCGGCACTCAAATCGCTTGACCTCAGCAAGATCTCTTCGAGACCTGTCTGGGAAGTTTCAGAAACATACTGAACCACATTTGAGAGCGTAATACGCTAACCCTAGTTTGGGTTCCAGGTCTCATAGGGCAATGAAATCGCCGATACTCTTGCGAGGAAAGTCGCTAGTGCTACCTTTAAAGGGTCGGCCTTAAGCATTATGAAAGAGTTATCAAGGCTATAATCCACTTGGCGGAAGAACAGACCGAACGTTATTGGACAGACTGCCCGAGCCTTGTCCACTCAAAGGCGTTCACACAGAAACTCTGTGAGAAAATGACTAATGAACTATTAAATCTCGACGAGCTACAGCTTAAAGCCGCCATCAGTTTATATACTGGGCACTGTCGATTAAAACATCACATACCAGGATAGGCCTGACAGCCAATGCCGAATGCAGACAAGGATTACAATGTGAAGTACATGGAGGATGACGCGACTGTAGAGCACATCTTAAGTGAATGTTCTGCAGCTGTTAGACATAAATTTCAGAAGCTGGGGAAAATACACATCCGACCGCCGGACTTCCAGAAAATATCACTCAGAAAGATAAAAAAAAACTTTTTAAAAGAGCTGAGTCCTTGAAGTGAAATGAGGCACACAATAGGTCTGCACCTTCGTGGGACCACTCTTTTGAAGTCGATCAATATACAACCGGCTCTAGAAAATTAAGGTTATTTTAGCTCGACAATCAATGGAATGGAACCAATCCACGGAGATCTAATTGAGAATTAAGAAAGTTAGAACTGCTTTCAACAAGATGAGAATAATGTTTATATAAACAAAGGTTCATCAGGGAAAGTATGAGTACCCACCATGGTAGGCACACACACTTAGGACGTGTGCCTGTTAATGATGGAGTCTTCTATCCATTCTTTAAGTTTTTCAGAGTTAGATTTTTTTGAACTGGAAGTAGTAGTCCAAGGGAAGTTTCTTGTCTGAGTCTATAAATCCCCGGTCTGCTACTGGTTGCCTTCTGCGAAACTCGTCTTTCCTGTACTTAATATCTCTAGCCTTGCCAGCTTTGCTGGTTTGGCATGACATCGTCAGAGAGATGTGGCTCTTGTTGCTCCAGGAGGTTTTTGCCTCATTGCTGTCGCTCTACCCCAAAGCCTAATATCATAGCAGGTGTCGTCGCTGCTTCCACCGTCTTCTCAGATTTGGCTGTCATGAAATTGCGAACTGTCTGATACAGTAAATTAGCACAAATTTGTTTGTTATTAATGAACCATGGGCAACATACCGCTATGCGTATTTACAACGACTGTCCGATCTGAGACTGTCAATAACTTGGCACATGTTTTTTAAGCCTAGGTCACTTAGCTTGAAGGACACACCTTCATGCCAGACCGTATCGAACGCACGCTCAACGTCTAGCAGGATCAATCTGGATATCATCCACATGTTCCTGCTTGACGCAACGTTCCCCTCGGTTTGTTTGCAGGACTTGCAGTTCTGCCGAGTGTAGCTTCGAAAAACTCATATTGCTCGACGGGCACATTATTTAGGCGAGTACACTCGTCCTTGAGTCTTCTCAGGACAATATACGCTTTTGCCTGTAGAGTAATGGGCCGGTAGTTTTGTGGGAACTTATTCTTGTTCAGCTTGTTTGGCCTTATCACCATTCCCTGTAAAGTACCGCAGCTTTCGGGACAGGTTTTTCAGTACCTTTCGCCTTATTTTAGTTGGTGTACGCTCTACCGTTGGCCCTGTACAACGGTGGTACTGCGTTCTTTTCGCACCTGAGGCTTTTTTGCAGCCCGACTCTAGCTCGCCCTACGCTTTTCACTTTTAGTCTTCAATTGTTGGCTACTGTATAGTAAGCAGCCTGCAATGGTAGTGTGTAGGGCCCTTGCGGTACAATCTCTACCATCGACTCCACGATGGACTATTGTCCATGATATTTACACTGTTGGCTTGCGTTTTCTTAAAGCCATTATGGAGCTAAAGAGCTACAGCGGTCACGTTGTACGATGATCACACGCTTCCAATGTGGATTCAGGGCTAAAACTGCTTCATTTCTGTTGAAACTGTTATCGTGTGTGAAAATATCGAAGGTGTGTTTGACGGTCTCCTACTAAACTGCTGGACAAAACCAACGGGACAAACATATTTTTCGATAATATTGTTGAGCGAGATATTTTGAAAATAACGCAAGATATAAATATGAAGTTTTCAGCAACCTCTAGAAGGATCTCTAGAGGAGGTATTCCAGACTACTTTGAACAAAATTACCTATTCAGATGGTGATGAATAAGCTGACTACGTTTTGACAAAATTTCTTTTTTGCCGAGAATCTAGGAGTCAGTTTTTATTTTGTTTTTTTATGAATTGAGGACGATCCTTGACAAGTTTAGAAAAAACGAATTTAACCGATTTTAAATATCGTACCACATTTCGGATTTTTTTTAATTTTTCCTTCAGACGTTTACCAATCTTGAATTTCAGCCTCCTGGTGATCAAGTAACTGATATGCGATTGGTTAATTTTACAAAATTGATTTGTTACGTGTGCGCGAAGAAGTTGACCCTCAAAATGTTTTGACAATTAATATTGATTGTAGTGCTTCTCAACAATGAAATGAACAGATGTTTAATTGCTCGCTGATGAAACAATAATAATAATTTTGACAATTTAATGCAAATTTTGAGATCACTAAAGTAAAACACCCAGACGAGTTTTTCGCTTTTTATTTAAATTAATTCAAACAGAATATAGAACGTCTTAAACTTGACCTTACCAAAAAAAAGGATAAATAACTGATGTTGCCTTTAAATGCTATAATACTGGAACTTTATTTCGGAAATAAATTTCCGGTAGAAACATAAGGGGCGGAATAAGGCATTTGAAAACTCTGAGAGCAATGACGTCATATTTACAAGGTGGTGCGAAGAAATACTTGTAGACGCAGGCCCAATGTTAAACTTATCTGAAACAGAGTGGATGAGAGTTATTGAGATGTGAAGTTGACCTGAATTTTGGAAGTTAGATGGAGCTACAGAGTGTCCCAAATAAAGTTACTTACAAAGAAAAAAAAACAAATAAAAAAAATTCATAAGTTTATTTCGAGAAAGATAAGAAAAAATGTTTAAATAAAATCGGTTAAATCTATTTTTTCTAAACTTGTCAAGGATCGTCCTCAATTCACAAAAAACAAAATAAAAACTGAATCCTAGATTCTCGGCAAAAAAGAAATTTTGTAATAATATAGTCAACTTACTCATCACCTTGTATACCCCATCTAAATAAGTAATTTTGTTCAAAGTACTCTAGAATAACTCCCCTATACCCCTATAGATCCTTCTAGAGACTGCTGAAAACCTCGGATTTTTATCTCTTGTAATTTTAAAAATATCTCGCTTCACAAATCATCCTGAAATATGTTTGTCCTGTTTGTTATGTCCAGCAGTTTATTTTGTTTTCTGGTGCAGCAATGGGCGGCTTCCTTATCCCAGTGACCACCAACAACTTTATGGAGATCTTCGAGATGAAAGTTTAATTTAAGTGCTAAATTCGATAGGTCGAAAATTAAAAAAGACGAAAACCTCGACGAAATACCTCAACAGTCATCATCCTAATAAGAGTCATAAAAAGCTTAGCTGTGAGAAGGATTTGTGGACCATTTGAGCTAGAAAGTCAACTTAAACATTTACACAGTTATTTTTTTGAAACAATAAAGATGGTCAACAGGAAACAAATTATTTTCAACCTGGTACAGATATTTATTTTCATGGCAAAATGCAACTACCCAGAGGTATATTGCTTTTCGCAGACCACCAATCTTCCTCTTATAAGACCATTTGCTACCATGTCCTACCTGTTATCCTACTATAATTCGATGAATTTTCAGTTTTTTAGATGCTTTTATTTTTGGATTCTTTCATCATCTAGACCGAACACCATAACATCTGTTTTTTAGCGATATTTGCACCCAATAACTAAAATTTTAAATATTTTGAAGGATCATGTAAACACAATCATTTAGTAGATTCCACATCTGTTCTATATTGGTGATATAGTTGATACATTTTAAAGTTTTTCGCAGAAAACTCTAGTTTAAAATATGCTGTTCTATATGCTCTTCATAAAGCTCTATTTTACCTGCACATCCAAGAGCTTTTATCATGTCACATCTTCTATTTTCCTATTAGGTGATCGATTTTCGAGTTTAGGCCAGGGCACTGTCTCACTAGCACAAAAAACAATATCAGAAAACACAAAATATAGAATATCTTTGTTATTCTGCATTTGGTGACGTATAACATTTACAAATTCTATTATTTTTTTTTTATATTGGTAGGTATTAATCTATACGACACTGATTCTAATAATTTTGTTTATGACTATTTTCAGGCAATTTTGCATTTTTTTAAAGGATAATGTATACAAATTCGATACAAAACTTCCAACTTTGAGAGAGAAAATTTAATCACTAAGACTCTATTTTTTCACTTAAAAAAAACGAGTTTTACGAACTGTATGTAGTGTTAACATAGTTGTGTCATATTAAATTCACATTCGTAATTTATCCAATTTAGAGTCGTATAATGGCCGTGTGAGTTCTATTTGCATGTCTGTAATTGGTCAACAATTAATATTTACCTTCCAGTCATTGCATGATCTGGTACAATTCAACGCTTCGGTCGCTTCGTAAAAATACCATCAATCGTTCCTTTTATGCATGTGTAATGTATTACGTTATTCCACCGGTATTACGTCGATTTAGTTAACTAGAAAGTGCCCTTATAGTTTATTTCAGAATAAAGGAAATGTACGGTTGTGCCGTGGAAATTAAAATGACATAGTTTACTTTTCAGTGCATTTTAATACAAAAATTGTCACCAAAAAAATACGTTAATTTAAACAAGAAAGGTTCATTTCACCATTGTCTGCAGTTCCATTTGTACAGAAGTTACAAAAAAAATTACTTCGATGACGAAGTTGTTCATTTAAACTTCTTACTCAACGCTAATGTGGATTTTCATAGACAATAATCGATGAATCCTTCGAAAAGCCTTTACCCAGTCTAACCGGTTTTTAACTTTATCATCTATAGAAACATAAAAATTCCAAAACATATTACGATTTCAAAGCAATGCCTTGGTATGTGAAAGCTGGCAACACGTTAAAATTTCCTTTTTCTGCGTTTCCTCACGTAACAGGGTCTTCAGCAAATTCAATATTATATTTATTCAAATTAGTGATAGAACAGGCGAGAATAAATTATTAGGCATCGCTGTTGCACTTAACGGTTTTGCTGAACCCCATTAAGCCAAACCTATAATGACGCAGCTAAAATATTTGCCCTGTAAGAGCTGAATGAGCCCTCCTGCCCGGTAATTGGTGATCAAACAAAAACCAGACTGTGTCTCGATTTTAGCGCTTAAGTCGAAACGTCGGCATGCAAGATGTTTTTGAATGAATTTAACTGACAATAATAAATTTATTTATTTCATATGCAGATGGGCTTCAATGAGAGTAATTTGGATCTGTTGACAAGGCTTTCTCGAGAATCTCAGAAAAGTTTCAGACAAACAGGTGAAGGTTAAGAAAACTACTTTGAATAAGAATGTACTTATTTATACAGGGTTAATGAGAATCAATCAGGTTAATGGGTATCAATCTTGTTAGAGTTTGAAGGTGAGTCCAAAAATAAGAAAATACGCAGGGTGGTTGTAAAATGTATCACCTTTTTGTCTGAAATCTTTTTTTATTAGCATGTAATAGGGTCTAAATGCAGTTGGGACACCCTATAATAAGTTATTGCGTTTATTCATAATTAGACTCAATAATTAATACAATAATTGAGAGTTAATTGGTATTTGCAAAAAAGCATTCAGGTTAGTTCAGGTTAGTACTCTAACAATATAGGAAAATATTGTCATTTTGTATCTTAGTTTATTTACACTTTAATAAATTTTTACTTTCTCTCACCATGGCTGAAGTATTAACTTGCTATGTATTTAAAGTTTGCATTTTTAAATGACGTTTTATTTTTTTTTCGATTAATAATTTGTTTAATGTTTAGGTGAGTTTAAAATCGTTCAAAATCAAAATGTCAACTGCGTTTATACACGTTTTAACTACATTATATATATATTTTTTTTTTAACTTTAGTTCTAAGATAATAACCAAGTAAGAAGGTAAAGTAAAAGTAAAAAACTCTCACATATAGCGAGTTTTAATGTAATTTTTTACCGTTTATGAAAACACATTTTCGTGAACCAATTCAATCGCAAGTTAGCAAACATCTTGTATTTAACATAGATCCTCAAGTCAATTTTAATTTCAACTCTCACATATAGAGAGTTTTAATGTAATTTTTTACCGTTTATGAAAACACATTTTCGTGAACCAATTCCATCGCAAGTTAGCAAACATCTTGTATTTAACATAGATCCTCAAGTCAATTTTAATTTAATCTAGGATGTGCACGTAGTAAAAACCAACCGTATTTTTACGGTATAAGTTCAGGAACTCAGAACTCGATCGATAGAGGAGATAATACAGGTACCAGAATTCGAAAAAACCAAAAAAAAGAATAGTTAAAATAAATAAAACTAAAAATTAATTATATGAAGCTAATGAAAATAAAAGGTTTTTGTACATTTTGCGGCCATCGAATCTGTTTGGTTCTACGTCAATGGCTTCCAATAAAGAATAATTTAAAACATCATTGGAGAGAGCACTTGATAGATGTTTGATTGCAAATATTAAAAAAAAATAAAAAAAAAGAAAATAAATATGCTTACAAAATATGGAATTAATTTTGTTCACTTAGTGAATAAAAACGTTTTAAAAGTTACAACATTGTAGCCCTGTATAGAGAAAACAATATTCCAAAATGTAGTATCTTAAATTTTAAAGATCTATCGAATGATTTTATATTCATTTGATATAATTAAGTTGATCCTCCCAGCTCGCTCAAGTCTACTTTTTTAAATCCCGAAGAAAACAAACGCATCAGAATGCGACGACTATCGCATGATTAGTCTAATGCCACATATTCTTAAAGTTTTTCTGAGAATAATCCACACTCGAATATACAAGGAATGCGAAGAACAATTAAGCGGCACTCAATCTGGATTCCAGAATGGACTAGGCACTAGAGAAGCCCTCTTTTTAAGTGTTTTAGCACAGAGATGCAAAGATTTGAACATAGATGTCTACGCTTGCTTTATTGACTATCGAAAGGCATTCGACCGCGTCAAGCATCAAAAGATCGTAGAAATATTATCCGTAACCGGGATTGACTAAAGGGATATTACATTGATAGTAAATTTCTACTGGAACCAGATCGCCGAAATAAGAATAGACTGTTAAGCATCTATTCGGAAGCAATTTTCAAAGAACCTTGAGCGGAAGACATGGAAGCTATCAAAATAAATGGAGTATGTATCACCAATACCAGATAAGCAGACGACACCCTAGTCCTTGCCGATAACATATCAGATCTGCAAAATATGACGAATAGAATAACTGAATATAGTGAGCAATACGGATTGGACATGAATATATCAAAGACCAAACTGCCAGTCTTCTCCGAGAGACACCCTGAAACAATTTTGATTAACGGCAATCAGATCAAACAAGTCTCGTGTTTTAAATATCTGGGTATCAAAGTCAACGAGTGGTGTGATCCGAAACGAGAGATCCGTTCCAGAATCGAACGAGCCAGGAAAACATTCATAAACATGAAAAGACTTTTGACTAGTCATGATCTGAGTTTGAAGCTCAGGCTTCGCATGATTAGATGTTATGTCTTCAATGTGTTGTTGTACGGATGTGAATGCTGGACCCTGGACCCTATAACTGAAAAAAAAAATGAGGCGTTTGAAATGTACTTATATCGCCGTATGCTTCGCATATCATGGGTCCAACGAATTACGAACGAAGAAGTACTTAGACAAATGAAAAGGCCGAAAGAACTAATGGCCCTCATCAAGGATCTCAAAACCACATTATGAGAGGCAACAAGTATGAAATGCTGAGACTAATAATTGAAGGAAAGATTCAAGGGAAAAAATCTATTGGTAGACGTCAGAACTCCTGGTTGGAAGACCTCAGAAGATGGTTTGGGTGCACTTCCTTTGAAATCTTTCGAGCTGCTCTATCCAGAGCAATGTTAGCTATGTGGATCGCCAACCTTCGAAAGGAGAGGGCGCCATAAGAAGAAATTAAGTTGACAAAAATATGTTGCAATTTATAATTTTTTTTTTCTATATTTTTTTTATTCTAATATGTTTTCTATTTTTTCTAATCTGAAAAATTATAATCTAAATTCTTTTAGTTTTTGAAAAATCTAAAATGTTTGCCCTTTCGTAAACCTTCAAAAACTAAAATAGTGTATACAAACCGTTTCAATCTATCTTAAACGGTTTTGGACATACCATCTTTCAAAGTCAGAAAATGTCGAAGTTTTGACGCTTCATGTTTAATAGGAAAACAAATGAAGATATCTATAGGCAATGCTTTACAAAAATTCTTTAGAACCAACCAAAAATACAATCTAAAGTATTTCAATGGAATTTCTTCCTCGCGTACAGCTGCGGCAGACATTATCGAAGGCGAGAGGCAATGAGCGAAGTGATCTCCCGTGCTTCCCGAAGTTGACGGATTCGACTGTCACTCCGTGCTCTTTATTCCCCTGCCGTCGCGCTGCAGTGGAGGGACTGGGGTGGGGGTAATGGTGGGGCGGGGTTTCGGCGTACTTGAAGTATGTCATAGAACTCGATTTCAGTCTGCATTTAGAAACGTATTTCCTCCTTCCTGTTGAAATTGTTGCCTTATCTAAAGATCTCAATGGGCTCTCTCGTTAGTTTCGGATAGAAACGCTGCGATTGATATAAGATGTCCACCTCGTCGGAAACGATGTCGTGACTTTCGGAGAGAGCGTGCTAGGCTACTGCTGGTAAACTCCGGATGCTGACAGGGGATTTCTGCGATCTTTGACCGATCTCAAGCTCTGTCGTATTGTACGAGCGGGTTTAAAGACAGTTTTAACTGTGATTTTCCAGTAGCCTGCCGATCCCGTCAGTTACTTTGTGGATGTATGGTAGACTAGTCCATCCGCGCTTTCCTCCGTCTTCTCCCATTGTTCCTTCCTCGCGCTCTACATTCCTTGGACGGACGGCCCTATCGAATTCGTGCTTCCTGTATCCATTCCAACCAAAGGCTCTTTCCAAACGCTTTATTTCCCGTTCCAAATCAGCCGCCTCACAAATTTCCTTGGCTCTCACACAGTCTTTATGCCTATTTAAGCGCAGCGTTTCTAACCGAGACTAACGAGAGAGGCGATTGAGATCTTTAAACAAGACAACAATTTCAACAGGAAGGAGCAAATCACGTTTCTAAATGCAGACTGGAAGCGAGTTCTACGACATACTTTAAGTGCGCAGAAACCCCGCGCCACCATTACCCCCACCCCAGTCCCTCCACTACAGCGCGACGGCGGGGGAATAAATACCACGGAGCTCACCACAGTCAAATCAGTCAACGTCGGGAAGCACGGGAGTTTACTTCGCCCATTGCCTCATCGCCTTTGATAATATCTGCCGCAGTTGTAGAGGAAACGTCAGGAAGAAATTCCATTGGACCACGGCTTCAAAGCCCGGAAAACACTTTAGATTGTATTTTGACCGGCCGTGAAAGCCTTATTCACAACCAAAAATTGTTTAGATCCCTTCCAGTAGCCTGCCGATTCTATCCGTTACCTTTTGGATGTATGGTAGACTAGTTCATCCGAGATTTTCTTCATCTTATCCCATTGTTCCTTCCTGGCGTTCTACGTTCCTTGAACGGACGGCCCTATCGCACTCGGGCTTGCTGTATCCATTCCAACCAAAGGTTCTTTCCAGATGCTTCATTTCCCGTTCCAAATCAGCCGGTTCACAAATTCTCTTGGCTTTCACAGACAGAGTCTTTATGACTCCCATTTTCTGTCTGGAATGATTATTTGATCGACAGGCTAATGTTTTTAAACCCACTCGTTCAGTACAACAGAGCTTGAGATTGGCCAAAGACAGCAGAGATTCCCTATCGCCACCCTGAGTATACCGAGTTCCATGCAGCTGCGGCTCGGTATACATTGGCACCACAAAGCGCAGTGTCAACTGGAGGATTGCGGAACTCAAGAGGAGTTGCAGGCTGGGACAAACACAAAAGTCAGCAGTAGCAGAGCACGCTCTCTCCGAAGGTCACGACATCCTTTTCAACGAGGTGCAACAATTTCATTAGGAAGGAGCAAATTACGTTTCTAAATGCAGACTGGAAGCGAGTTCTACGACATACTTTAAGTGCGCCGAAACCCCGCGCCACCATTACCCCCACCCCAGTCCCTCCACTGCAGGCGGGGGAATAAATACCACGGAGCTCACCACAGTCAAATCAGTCAACGTCGGGAAGCACGGGAGTTTACTTCGCCTATTGCCTCATCGTCTTTGATAATATCTGCCGCAGTTGTAGAGGAATCGTCTGGAAGAAATTCTATTGAACCACGGCTTCAAAGCCCGGGAAACACTTTAGATTGTATTTTGACTGACCGTGAAAACCTTCACAGAACGAAAATATTTATGTAGTTCCCTTTAAAAATACGAAATTTATATCTGCAAAGCTTTTTTACGCCACCCTCTATAATTCTCTGTAATTTTAAATTGTGATGCGGTAAACTGTATTCAGCTTCTTGCTTTAAATGTAACTTTCGTATAAATGATGACTAAGAAAATTTGGATCATCCTGTATAGCAGGATAAAAAAAAAGAGCTTTACCATAATACTAAGCATTGTTCGTGTCTTTTGTAAAACTTTACATCTCTTTCTCTCTTGCTTTACAAGATTGTCACAAAAAAGGATTCTTCAAAAATACTAGGAGTTTTAGAGTACCAATTTCATTTTGCATTTCAAAGCGTTCCTTCTTAATAAGCAAACTATTTCGTAAGATATTTATTTGATAGGTGGTGCACACCTTTTAAGAAACACCATATCACTATAAAAAAGAAAACTAAAAATAAACACCAGTCAACAACAGTTCCGTGGTTAAGTACTTTCCAACCTCCCGAACTTTTTTGTTTCTTCGAAAGTCACATCTAAGCTAGAGTTTTTAAGAAAACTATTCATTTTAGGTCCATACTTTCTTAAAATATTTTAATACAGTTTTCTATTTTGGAAAAAAATTGAATTTCAGTAACAGAACACTATAATGTTACTTAAAGAAAAGAATAAAATAATATTTTAAAAATGTGTAATTAAAATAAATCACATAAAAATAATTTTTATGCATATAAAGACACCTTTTGAACGCTATAATAAAATGTATCTAAAACAAACATGTTACTGAATTTTGACCTTTACCTTTTCCGTACATTTGCACAATTTTGCCATATGTAGTTATATTCGAGAACCAAGGGAGATCCTTTCGCCCATTGCCTCATTGCCTTTGATAATGTCCACCGCAGTGGTGGACGAAAGGTCAGCAAAAGATGCCACTGAACCACGGCTTTAAAGCCCGGAATACCCTTTAGAACACCAGCAAATAAGTTTTTGTCAGCAAGTTATTTATGCTTATATTATTTTTTTTTCCTGTTTTTAAATTGTATAACCCCGCAGCATGATGATATGCGTCCATGGCTGTGGGGGCGATCAATTTGTTTTACTGTTGGTTGTACGCCAATGCCAATGCTGTTTTCGGCAAGTACTTACTTCAATATTTCAATACATTATTTGACCAATTCTTTATAGCTGGTGCCTGGTGCTAATTTGTCATGCATTGATAAGTAGCAAAAATTCTTAATCCTTCATCACGCAGCCATTAAACCTCAGTAATACTGACAATATCGGGTGATGCATAATAAAGCATTTTTCCCGGTGGAGTCACATTTTAACTTCTTAAAGGTCAGTCATTAAATAGGCTTATTGTCTGCGAGAAACGTACATACATTCTTCTGTTTCAACTCATGTAACAATTCATTGTTTGGTTTGTGACTAACCATTCAATATCTTTGGTCCTTCAGTTGTCCACTAGACTTAACAATTAACGTTTGTGTTTCATTTATATTTCATAATTGTGTTCCAAGGCGATGACAATCAAAGTAGATCTTAATAATGTTTGCTAACATTAAAGTTTTAGAGAAACTGTTATTGGTGATCCCAGATATAGATTTTAAGGTGAATGGTTTGGTCAGGATCAATAAAACGACTACGGGATGAGAACCGTTATAATTAACGACGTTTCGGCTCTATCTAACCATCTTCAGGACAAAACAACACTTGCCACTCCCTGTGCGTCAGACTCAAAATAGCTTTCGTAGGAAATCTCATATATAAGGCGATAATTGTTACTTCCACTATCGTTCTTTAGTGAAATTTGGAAGACGGAGAAGACGTGCAGATAGTATCACAGCCCAAGCTATTTTGAGTCTGACGCACAGGGAGTGACAAGTGTTGTATAGTTCTGAAGATGGTTCTCTTTTAAAGCCAAAACGTCGAAAATTATAACGGTTCACATCCCGTCGTCGTTTTATTAAAGTTTTAACTGAAAAAACGCAGACTTCAGTCCTCTAATTCGTTCACCTTAATCTGGAATTATTTCCATGTAACACTTTATTAAAGAATTTCAGTGCTTTTTTAATGACACAAATAAATTACTTAAGTAAACATATAAAAGAGTGCTTACCTATATAAGGCTTGTCAATACTCATGTCATTATTCTATATAATATAATCTCACAATTATTGATTAGTAAATTTAGTTTGAGTATGTTTATGAGAGATCGTATAAGAGTGGTGTTGAAGCATAGGTACGTTGATCTTGATAATCTACTTTTGCTCAAATTTTAAATATGATCCTTTGGAAGCGTTTTGCCGGGAACTGAACAGGATTTTTTTTCTACTACTATTTAATAATATGCGTATTATTCACTAGTTTTTAATAGATAATAACGTCGATTACCTACCCGTGAGTAATAATTTATAACCTACGGCTTATTACTCACGGGTTCAACTGGGTAACAATGTTAACCATTATTGGAAACAATTATTTCTATGGTAATTTGTTTATTGGTAGAGTTAACAGGAGATGAGGTCAAAATTTTAAAATAAATTTTTCAATTTTTTACTACTTACTTTTGGGTGAAGCCTCATTCAATTTCGCACTACTCACAGTAAAATTACTGCGAATAACAATTTACCCTAGAAAGGGCTCGGACGAATCGACCTGGTTAACGTTTCGGCAACTTGTCTGCTGCCTTCTTCAGAACTATCTAAAAAAATAAAGCTTTAAAAACTATGAATTACAAAAAATTATACCTATTAATGTGTTTAGTCTTTGAGTATTTGTGTGTGATATTCTGAAAATTGCTTTTTGCTTTTGACATGAAAATGTCATTTGATAAGAATTGTCATTATTACGAAAGGTACGTTTAAAATGTTTGGTTAATGTATTGTTTACTACGTAATATGATTTGTTCTATCTACGTGTAAAATAGGTATAATGTGAATGTTAATATTAATTTATATGTAAGTTACCATTTTGAACTTCTTGTTCTAACATAGGTAACCATGTGTTATTTATGTATGCTGAACAAGAAGCCACACAATGATCTTTGTTAAGTAAAATATATGCACTTTCTTTGATTTTACGCTTCTTTGATAATGGTTCTTTGGATACGATACTAGTATCGTTCCATTTTACTCTATGACCATTATCAAAGGCGTGTTGGCATATATTTGACTTTTCAAAATCTCTGTTTTTTATGTAATTTTGATGTTCTTTTATTCTCTTTTTTAGAGGTCTAGAAGTTTCGCCTATGTAAAATTTCTCGCATTCGCAAGGAATTTTATATACAACGTTTTTTGTGTATTCGTTTTCATTGTGTGGTTTAGTTTTTGTCAGTTGCGCACGTAATGTATTTTGTGTTCTAAAAACTGTTCTAATATTGTATTTGTTACCTAATCGTTTAATTTTGTCTGATAACCCTTTGATATATGGTATAAAAAGGTTTGTAATATGTCTATTTTGATTTTGCCTTATATTTGGCTGTTCGAATTGATTAAAGCATTTATTAATGAAATAACCTGGATAATTGTTTTTAAGTAAAACATTTTTAATATGTTTCTTTTCAATTTCCAAATTATTATCATTACAAATGATTTTTGCGCGATCAAATAGACTCTTTACAACTCCTTTTTTTACCATAATAGGGTGATTTGAGTTGTAGTTTAAGTATCGATCTGTATGTGTTGGTTTGCGATAAACAAAAGTTTCAAATCTGTCTAAATCTTTTTTTATTAGTATGTCTAAAAATGGAAGTGTTTGATTGTGTTCTTTTTCAATTGTAAATTTTATAGTGGGTTCTTGTGAATTTATGTGATTGAGAAAGGTGTCTAAATGATTATTACCAAACTGATATACTGAAAAAAACATCATCAATATATCTCCACCAAATTAAAGGTTTAAAATTATAATTATAAACATAATTTGATTCAAAATTTTCCATAAATAAATTACTAAGTACAGGAGACAATGGTGAACCCATTGCCATACCTGTATTTTGTTGGTAATAATCATTTTTGTATTGAAAATAGGTTGTGTTAACGCATAGTGTTAGTAATTCCATAATTGTATTTATGTTTAGTTTAGTGCGTTCTCTAAGCTTGATGTCATTTTCAAGTATATTTTTAACAATAATTAAAGTTTTATCGACAGGTACATTAGTAAACAGACTAGAAACATCAAAACTTACCAGTGTGTGATTTGGGTTTATATCTATATCTTTTAGTTTTTCTAAAAAATGACTAGAGTTTTTAATGTATGATTCTGTGTTTCCTACTAAAGGATTTAATATCTCTAATAAAAACCTAGATAGTGGATGTGTTGGTGAGTTAATGCTACTGACAATAGGTCTAAGAGGAATGTTGTTTTTATGTATTTTTGGAACACCGTAAAAGTTAGGTGATTTACTGTTGTGTGGTGTTAATTTGAATCTTTCTCTATCAGTGAAACTGTTTTTGTGTTTTTTTAAAGTGGTGTAAATTTGTCTTTCTATTTTTTCAGTTGGATCTTTGTTAAGTTTTGTGTAAGTACCATCGTTTAAAAAGCTCTCAATTTTTTGTTCATAAGTAATACAGTTCATTATAACTGTAGCGTTACCTTTATCTGCTGGAAGAATTTTAATATTATTATCTTTTTTAAAAAATTGAGTGCCTTTCGCTCGATGGGATTTAGGTTTTATTTAATGTTAAAGGGTTTATCTAAAATTAATTTTGACCTAATTCTAAACTCTTGTTGTTGTTCTTGTGGTAAGTTTTGAACTGTTTCTTCAATTGCTGAAATGAAATCAAGCTTAGGAACATTTTTAGGTGTTACAGAAAAATTTAGACCTTTAGAAAGTACAAGATTTTCAGTATTAGTGAGGTTTCTGTTTGATAGGTTTATTACTGTCTTAGTGTTTATATTATTGTTTCTTAAGTATCTAAACTCTTTGTTTATTTTGTAGTTAATTAGTTTGTTGAATTTCTTTGACTGTATGTTTTTATGTTTGTTAAATTTTGTGAAATAGCTACTTTGAATACAATCCCACATATGATTAAAATCATTAAAATTAACATTTGAAAATAAATTATCTTTCATTACATTAATTTCATTTCTAAAATAAATTTTCTACGTATGTGGAATTGTATTTCGTTCCTAATTAGTGATTTACTAGCCCTTTCTAAAATTCTAATTGTTC